>JAUZND010035392.1:0-22060 GCA_034780555.1 Coelogynopora nodosa
TGGATGATTGATTTAAATTCAAAGCAAAATACAACATTTATTATAATATACAACAACAATGACTATGTATGACTTTTGCGTCTAACTCTGGATAATTAATAGGAGGAGGAGGAGTTAAAAGGTCTGTAGTAATAATGTAAGTAGCTAAATGGTCTATGCTTGCATATATGACTTCTTCAAGCCTACAATAAATGAATAAAAAGAATGTATGTCTGTGTTCAGTAAATATAAGTAGTCAATCTTACATTGGAACTTCTGCAGGCTTCTTCTTAGGTAGAATGAATTTCAGTCCTGTAGCCTGACGTTTCCCTTTAGACGGCGTCGCACGTGGTGGTCGGCTCGGAGTATGCATGAAAGTTACTGTATTATCATCATTATTGGCAGGCGCCTCGAGTACCCCTCCAGTTACTGACATTTCGTCCTGTTCGTCATCACCACCGAGTGCACAGTACTCAATATAGCCCATCTCCATTGGAATAGGTCGGTAGCGTAGTTGGATTAGGCGTACGTGCAGACTTGCCGAATAGGTCTTGTCCAGTAGGGTGCCTGGATGCGGTCCAAAATATACACTGCCCACACGGAACAGCATCTCATATTCCCCAGAACCATCGGGAAAATCGGACAGTCGTTGACCCTCCCAGTTGTAGCAGACAAAGTCTGAGGATAATTTGGCGAAATACACGTCCTTATTAGGATTTTCAGTTGCAATTGCCGGCCGAAGATAGGGGAATTTGTTGAACTCGGACACTAACGAATTCGGGATTCCATCCAACAGGCTGGGGTCCTCTGCAAGCTTTTTCTCGACAACTGTCTCCAGCGAGCTGAATGTTGACAAGAAGTCGACAGCATCCTTTTTAATAGGTAGGAAGGTCTTATACCTGGCCGGACCTCTGGCCAAGAGTACTGGAGGCGTCTTGATCAGAATGAATCCACCACCCTCCGGTTGACGATTCAGAGGTAGAAAGTTGAGCGTAAGGTTGTTCGCCTTGATCGCACGATAAGGTCCAATCTTAAAGTCGTCTTCGCCTAATTCATCTCCAAATTTATTAATCGTTAGCCGGTACATGTCTTAGTTGTAGAGTTCAATCCAAAGTTAGACGCAAAAGTGTAAAAACTAACTCCAACACAACCTCCTTATATAGAAACGAGAGAGAAATTAAACGCAATGTGATTGGCTTTCAGACATTTTTTAAAAACGAAAGTGGGTGGGGGGCTTTCCGGTTTCGGTTTCAAGTTCTTTGTTCCTTTGTTAGGTGAGTCATGCAGGATGCCGTATAGCGATTTGTCTTACTACTCACAAGTTCTAAACACCATAGAAGCAATTTAGTAGTTTATTTTGGTGTATAATATATATATATAATTAGAGAATAAAAATCTTGATTAAAACTGTTTAAAGATATTATAAATTGTTCTTAATTGCTGACATTTAAAATCCTCGGGCGCTTTCAAATAGTGAAGTCAGTTAAAAAATAGTGGAAGTATGGAACCAAAGAATATAGAGCTCGCTCGCTCCATATTGTTTGTATGTACATCATATTCAACCTGGATTGAATATAATATTAACTGATAAATCAACATGAACTTTGATATCGTGGAGCATTCAACGTTGTTTTAATCCACGTTGACTATGATTTTATATAAATATCCAGAAGTCTATATTGAAATTTGAGAATGTTACAAATATTTTCGAGAAAACCAAATCTTTATTCAATGTTAATAAATAACAAAAAATACTATGAGTATTACAATCTGTCCCAACTTACCTTGTTTACTCACATCGTTGTGAGGTCAGGAAAACCTCACGTATTACACGTAGTATTGAGATCATGGCCCAAGGGGAAGTCTATATCTACCGCGGATAAGATTTCGACTGATGGCAGCTCTGTGAAGGTACAAAGGAAGTTATTGAGGAAAAATATAGAATAATTAGAATCTAACCAATATAATATGTTATTGACAATATCGCAGCGTATGATAGTTCCGGAATCTTTTCTCATCAGTTGCAATTTTCTGATGCATAAATTCATGCTACCATTTGACTTACAATTCATCAACAAAGAGACTGACTCCATCATGATCTGAATAACAAAAATTATTGCTTTATTAAAAATGTGTTATTCGCAGCAATTAATAGCTAAAACAACATCAAACATTTATTGTTTACATACATTTTAAAACGTGAAAATATTGAGAGCCTAAAGTCATGATTTGCTAATTGAGACATCAACAACATTGGGACTTCAATGGTTTTTATTGATTAAATAGAAATAAACAACAATAATTAGAACTATTAGTATAGTAATACAAAAATACGTAATCTTCTAGAACTTGTATAGTTATTTAAATATTTACAAGCCATTTTCTGATAAATAGATATCTGATAACATAGAAATATTGAATATAAATGTATTTTAGAAAATTGTATTCAATAATCATTAATATTTTCTGTTTAAATATTTAATTATCTTCAAAACGTATGACACAATATTAAATATAAAACCAAATTTCCACTAAATCAAGTGTGACTTGATAAAATTATAACTTATATACAGAAGTAAGGTCGACAACTAAAATATCTAAATATTATAATTTACTGAAAGAAAAATTAGGTAGATATCGAGTAATTGAAATGAAAATAATGATAAATTCGCTTACCTTCAGGACCGTTTGCAAATAATACATTTCAGAGGCGGATTTAGGGGGCCCCTTCTATGAAAACTTAAAATTCAGAAAATTCTGCTAAAAACTGGAAATGTTATATGTTATTCAGAAATTCCATGAAAACAGAAAATGCGGAATATTATAAAAATCGGAAATATAAAATTTCTGAATTTTGGGTTTCCATAAAATTTCGGAACAAAATTCATTTTTTTACACTTGGATTTGAACCAGGGATACTCACATTACTAGTTAATTAAATTTTCCAAAAAAATGTCCTATACCAATTAGAATTCCTTAGTTTAAGTGATACATTATGCTACTCGATTAATTATATTTACGAGATTTTACAATGCAAAATATTACTCTCAGAATCTGAATATTTTTACCATTTCAAACAAAAAAATTAAATAAAAATAATTATAAAATAAGGTATAATAGATAAATGTATATTATAATAAGAACATGTATAAAATCTCTTAAAATAACAAATAACTAAATTATATTTTACAGTGGCGCACACAGAGGGGGGGGGTACACAGGGTACGTACCCCCTGAAATTTTCAGAGAGCCCTCTACGTTATGGGAGGGCCCCTAGCTTCTTAAGGTGTTTTTTTCAAAGTGGGTCTTTTAGTTTTAGCACTAAACACACCCCACTAAAGGGCCTCCCACACACTAGATCAATCGAAGGGCCTCCACTATACATACTAGATCAATCGAATGGCCTCCACTATACATACTAGATCAATCGAAGGGCGAATACTATACAAAAATCAAATTCATCAATACAGAATTATTAAATACTTTGGTCAGCTGTGGCAAAATATATGTACAGTACGTTCGAATAGGAAGTGTAATCAGAAGCCACCAGGAAGTTATGTACTCTACAGCCAGACAGTTAAAAAAGGATAACGTTCATTACATTATACTTTTAACACAGATTGGTTCAAATAATTCACATGGCTAGTATAAATATAGTCCACGTTTACAAGGAGGTCTGAAACAGTTTCAGTTTCATTGCGCATTATTTCCTCTATACTGAGAACAGTAAGTATTATTTCCGAAAAGAAATTCACTATTAAATTAAATGAGGGAAATTTAGTTCTTTAAAATTTAATCTTTGCTGAAATCTGTTGCATAATGATATTTTATTATAAACGTTGATGTAAAAAGCATTGTTTTACAAAAATTTTAATAATATTTACCTAACGTCAACTACCGATCGGGACGGTAAGTGAATTTATCATTATTTTCGTTTCAAATATTCGATATCCCCTTTTTTTAAAATGGAGTTTAGAATAAAATTATGAACACTAAAGTTCTTAAACACATTAGGAGAGGATGTAATGCTTTTATATTTTCATAAAATGTATAATTTGGAAACGGTCCGGACTGTAAGCGAATTTATCATATTTTCATTTCAAATACTCAATATCCATCATTTATATTTCAATGAAGTTTGTGATAAAATAATGAACACTAAAGTTCTTAGAAACATTATAGAAGAGAGGATGTAATGCCTTTATATTTTCATAAAATATATAATACGCAAACGGTCAGGACGGGCCACCGAATTTATCATTATTTTCGTTTTAAATACTCGATATCCCCTCATTTTTCTTTCAATAGAGATTAGAATAAAATTATGAACGTTAAAGTTCTTAGGAACATTATGAGAGAGGATGTAATGTTTTTATATTTTCATAAAATGTATAATTTGGAAACGGTCCGGACGGTAATCGAATTTATCATATTTTCATTTCAAATACTCGATATCCCCTCATTTTTCTTTCAATAGAGTTTAGAATTAAATAATAAACACGACAGTTCTTAAAAACATTAGGAGAGAGGATGTAATGTTTTTATATTTTCATAAAATGTATAATTCGCAAACGGTCCTGACGATAAGCGAATTTTTCATTATTTTAATTTCAATTACTCGATATTGCATCTTACTTTTGTTTCAATGGAGTTCAGAAGAAAAAAATGTAGGCTAAAGTGGTTAAAAACATTAGTAGAGAGTATGTAATATTTTTATATTTTCATAACATGTATAATTCGGAAACGATCCGGACGCGGTTAGCGAATTTATGCATTTTCTATTTATTTATTGTTTTATATTCCTTAAATTCTTTAGAGTTGTTTGCGCGTCTACTTCAAATATTTTTTTATTTAATTTATGAAAAATAATTGATTTTATTATAACTTTTATTGCCCGACGGTTCGCGAACCGTCTGGACCGTTTCAGACTGTTTAAATATTCGCTTTTAGTTCGGACGGTTCGCGAACCGTTGCAATTCGCTTACCGTCGCCAATATATGTTTTAACAGTATAACTGTAGAAAATGTTTTTTTTTAAATTGTCATAATATTTAAACCAACCGTGATAAGATTTTACACGTAGAATATAGTGGTCTTTATTGCATGGTGGATGTCGCAATATGACATAATACCGGAATAATTACAATACAATATTTAAATGCAATAATAATATATTTCAAAAGTTGTTATAGAAGTTAAAAATAATAATAATTAGTGTTATAAGTAACATTACATAATATTTATATTTTAAACGTGTTCAACTAAGTGCATTAGGAAATGATAGCAATAAATAAGCATAACATATAAATATATGTACATAATTGACTTACTTATATATACCACGCATTAATTATTTAGAAGCTATAGCTGATGGCGGGAACAAATTCGCAATATACAAAAATATTTTCAAAAATACGTGACCTAAAAAGATTGCTTGTTACAATACGATGCGTTTTAAAAAAAAAGTTAATGCTTTTAATGAAAGTGCATATATGATTTTATTATTTGACGTTAGTAATTATTTTTACCAATAAAATTTGTGTAGTAAATATTAAAATATTTTTTTATAGATGCCATTATAAGAATATTTGGTCAATCTACGACTGGAAAATAATGAAGGAGATCTTGGCGCAGTTGGAGGGGCGAGATGTTTTAATATCAAGGAAATGGAATTAATCAACATAGATGCATTTCATTTTGCATATTATACAATAATCCATTTCACTGACTCATTTAACTCGGTTTAGACAATTCTTACTACTGCATGATAAAATGAAGAGATGAAAGGAATCTAGTTCAATGAACCGTGAATTTGAAATAAAATGTTCAGTGATCCAGATTGATACCAACTATAATATAGTACCTACCTATATAAATGTATTATCAGCATAGTAATTTTCACATTTGCAATTTATCACTAAAATTGTGACTAACTGTAATTGTATTTAATTGTATTTAATTGTAATTAAAAACTAAGTCGCTCTAGTTAACTCGTTCAAACAAGTGTAATTCCACGTTATTTTAAATAATATAAAACGGTCTCTAATTTAATCCTATATATTTTTTTAATTATTGGTTCCTTAGCCTATTACTAAATTTGATTCAAGATAACTTGTACAAAGAAATCTTGGAATGGAAATAATTTCACTTAATAATATCAATTAATAATTCACAGTGAAGTGATTTCACATGATAATATCAACTAATAATTCACAATTTAGATAAAACTCAAGCATAAAACTGAACAAACTAAACCAAGTTAAATGAGAAAAAAATGACCAGTTTTTAAAATTTATATAGGCTACATTATTTTAAAGAACATTACATTTTAATAAAGAACATCTAAAATTCACTGTTTAAGATTATTGTAGAATACACTACACCTATAGATGTATGTATAATAACGATGTATTACTGATCTACCAATTCGTTGCAGGATTTTTTAAATAGCAATATTGTTTTTTTTTAAATATATATAGACTATTAAATAATTATATGTTGGTTATATAATTTTTACATTTTCCACTTTTAATGTTTTTCGTTAATAACATAATACAATTATATAATAATTATGTGGGATTTGTAATGTAAAATTATATATCTATTGCTGTATAGGCCTATCCATTTGTTATTTTTTGTGGTTTTGCAGGATTTAAATTACATAATAAGTGATATGTTAACAGGCATTTGTGTTACTACCTGCACTATGAAGTAGTAGTATAAAAAGTAATAATAGAATTATCTATTTTAAAAGTTATTTGTTTTGTAACAGTTTTGCAAAGGTTAAGGATGTAGAGTTTGATTAAAATTATTAAAAAAACTGCTCAGGTGAAAATAAATATTTTATTTGAGTACCATAATAGTATTACACAATAGCTGTACATTTGATGTATTTTATTTTAACAACTGACTAATTATATAATATATTCAACATCTACATTTATTTTGTAACTATTAATATTTACATCAATTATTAAAATTAGATGAACATTGCAAAATAAATGATTTATATTTGTATATAAATTATTACAATTAAATATTACTGCTAATAAGGGTTCTCTACTTACGGTGATGTTCATGTTGAATGTTAGCAAAATCATAATGTCGCTTACAATATAGTTCTAGTGTATATTATGCTGCAAATGTTCGGACTAGTACATCATGGTAAGCTTCGACCAGACCCCCTAGTCGATCTTGTCAAAAGACTTAGAATATCCCGTCACGAATATTTATTTTCCCTATTAAATAAAGTCAAAATTCTTAATTCACTCAGGAATTAAATTAATTATCCCATCAGTATTATTTATTTATCCTTCTAAACCACGCCAAGATTCTTACTTTGTCCAAGAATTCTGTCAGGAATTTTTAATATTGTTGAAATTAGTGTTTTATAATTTCGGCTGATTATTTAGTTTTTAAAACTTTTCAGTTAAAATTATTTAAAGGGTTAATGCACATTTTACATGGCTAGGTTACTAACATTTATTATCGCTGGAAATCCTACAAAAATTATTTATTATTCGTTGTACTTGTTATTGTAAAACGTATTCAGTGTCCATTATCTCAAAAAAAATTTTTTTCTGTGTGTAGAAAGTTTTGATTGATATATTTATGTCCCTCCCTCTAAAGTTTTTATTTATTTTAGACTTAAACTAATTTAAGGTGCGTTTTTTATGTCTCTCAAATTTGAGCAACAAACCCGCGCATTTCAAAATGATTTCAACAAATCATTTGGAATTAGATAATTTTCGGCGATTAAAAATTAAATGACAAGTTTAACCAATATTCTCATCGTAATGTCGGATAAAAATATTAATTGTATTTTAGCGTTATGTTACTTATTTTTTTACATATAAAATAGATTGTATTAAATAAAGAATTATTGTATATACATATGTTTAGCATATATACAAATACTAAATAAATTATCATATTATTTAAGATATATTTCATTATATTTAAATATATTTCACAAATAGCCTAAAAGTACCTTTTAAAAAAAGTAGCCTTTAAATTTTTCGAGACAAAATAAATAATAGTCATTTAATTTGAAATGTAATGCTAAAGTTATAAAATAAATAAATTTATAAACTTATTTTTATATTACGAGTATTTATAAATTTAATTTAGTAGAATATATATATTCACGCAATTATTAACTATTTCATTAATTATTATAATTTTTGATATTATGCTATGAAATGTAAATAAGTTTATTTTATTTAACAAAATAATTTTCAGGCGTATACATCTTAGGGATATTCATAAATAACGTTACACAAAAAATAGGCATTACGAAGACCCGCCCCACCCCTCCATTAAGCACCGTAGCGCAACAGCAAACACCCCTTGTTAATAACGTTACGCGCAGACACCCCCCATTGTAAGGAAATATAATAATTTTAACATTTACAATTACTATGTTTATCTGTATGAAATATTGGTTCGTGGAACTTGGTACATTTAATTTTAAATTATCCAAAACTCACAATTACATAATTTTCGTTTTTTCATATGTTTAACACACTAATTAACCAACAAATATTTCTAAACCTATATTAGACCATGCACAATACAATCAAAATATTTATTGAATGAAAAGTATATAATAACGTGTTATTAATTAAAGTTAAACAAGAAAAAAGATTCAATTATTTTACGATAACAATCATTTTAGTTTAATTATAACAAAAAATTAAATCTATTTTTATTTAATATATTTCATTAACTTTTACATACCGCAACGCATATGCAAAAATTCGTTTCGCACCATATAGCGTTATGTTTTACATTTAAATTCGCGGTTTTTGCTGCTCAAATTTTAGCGACATAAATAAACGCACCTTGGTACCATTTTATATGGCGACATTTACCATAACCGATATTGATACATTAATGGAATTAATTTAACTGAACTAAATTAATAAATTGAACAAAATAATTGTTTTATTTATTTATCAATTAGCGGAAACAAAGAAATAATGTTATATTTTATAACATGAACATTTTAAATATTTTACAGAATCTATAAAATATATAATTATAATATTTATCGTTATTTTAATTAATAAGAAAATAAAGGTAAATGAGCATAGAAAAAATATTCCCATGCTTGAACTTTAATTATATTAATTAATTTCTTTTGATAATACACGATTATAAAATATTATTTTATTTATTTATTTATTTATAAGTGCAATATTTGATAGCTAAAATATTTATAAAAAGTATATCACAAATATATATAGTATGATACAATAAATATCCCTGAAATGTACATTGGCCAACACGACTACAAATTTAACCTTTATTTTTTAAAATTTCAAATTAATTTTGAAATATACTATATAAGTATCTGATAATCTATGGTTTAAAATGATTAGTGAAATTTAAACTCAAGAAACTTACTAATCTGCCTTGAGTGCTAATTGAGTGCTGTCTTGAGTGCCTCAAGAAACTTACTAATCTACCTTGAGTGCTTAATCTTTAATGTTAATGTTGATTTCGATTTCGATTTCTATTTAGACCTTCCGTCACCAACAAATATGGATATTACTATAGTAAAAACATTCCGTGAACATCTTTTTCTAAGCCGGTTCGTTTCAGCGTACTCTCGTATACTGAAATCAAAGAGGAACTTAGAAAAAACGTCCCTGAAAATATTCGGAAAAAGGTGGAATGGGCAGTTAAGATATTTAGAGAATGGCATCAGTATCGACTAAAAGCAACGATTACCAAGGAAGGAGATTTAAATGTGCTGAAATATTTAAGCGAGATGACTGCCTCTCACTTAAACTTTCTCCTCCAAAAATTTATATTTGAAATTAGGAAATAAATGCTAAAACGCTTTATGACATATTTTCTTTGCCTAATTACTACATGCAGAATAGTCTGGGGAATAATTATTCACTCTCCAAAAGTGACGAATTTAATTCTTTCTAGAAAGTGTCTCGGGACTACAAATGCTATGAAAGAAGCATCGGGATTAGGAATTATTTATGGAACAAATAAGTCAAAAGCTATATTTTTGGAAGATGAAAAAGTTCTTTGGGAAAGTGGAATTTTAGAACAAAGTAATTCCAAACAATAATGTCAAACTTTAATTTATCCGATTGATATTCACTTTTGTCTTCGTGGAGGTAGTAAACTTTGACGCTTAAGACATGGCCCTAATGCTCAAATTCAGCATGGACATGATTATTCTGGAAAAGAATGCCTCATATACACCGAAACATCGAAGATGTGTTGAAGTGTCGACAAGGTAGCATCAAGTCGCTGACTCGACCAGGTAAAGTTGTTCATACATATCATAATGAAGCAAACCACTATCAATGTATTGTTTGTTTCTATGACCTTTATGTTTCAAAAAACCGGCCGAAGCGGGTGAAGATTATTTTTTTGGCTTACTATGCAAGCGGTAACAAATGGTACAAAAACATGGCGCTGGGCCATAAATCCCTTACCAACATAGTTAAAACATTGACTCATTGGTTACATGGACGTTTTACCAATCATAGCTTACGTCGAACGGGAGCAACACGGCTTTTTCAAACAAGTTTTGAGGAAGATTTTATATGCAGAAAGACGGGTCACATGTCTAATGCTTTTAGAGAATATATAAAGAAATGCCAGCGGAGCAAGAACAAAATCTTAGTTCAGCTCTTTATGGGAAAGATTTAGCCAGTAGTGAATCAAACGCCTCCTACCTCAAAAGAAAATATCATTTGATGTGTCATCGTCTAAACGTCAGAATCTAGACAGTTTAGTTCAGGGAAACCATTTCCAAAATTGAACTTTGGACATTACAGTCAATAATCACTAATATACCGTTATCTATTTTACTAATATTTACCTAATAAACTGTACCTACCTGGTATCGATTTTTTAAATCTGTACCTTGTGTTCAAAATAATGTTTTAAATTTAAATGTGTTTTAATAATACAAGGTTGATTCGGGACTTCTAATCTTATCAATTTGTAGTGGTTATACCAAATATCTATAATTTAACTAATCATACTTTTAAAAATATTAAGATTGTAAAGAATATAAAATCGATTAAATTATTATAAATCGAAAGTGAAATTTTTTAATATAAATTCGTTTCTGAGAACAGTTTTTTCAATCATAGTTATTATGAGCACAATATATGCAAAAAGTGCAAATTGAATGCTTATTAGTACCATCTTTCAAGAAGCATAAACTGTCTTTTCGTAAAAATGTATTTATATAAAAATTAATTGACATATGAAAAAACATGAATATGATGTCTGAAAAACATAGGACTACACTAGGCCTATAAGTTAATGTAAACATTCACTAATCAAAAACCTCAGAACCGTAGCCGCAGGAGTCCAGGGACATATTTGTCCAAGGACTGCTTAATTTAATTTTTCACAATCATTACTGAACAGACAAATCTCTATGTAGGCTTACTATGGTCTAACAAGTACCCGCTGTTGATATTGTAAACATCTTGCCAGCAATACACTTTTTTGCCTACAAGTGACAAAATTCAATAATTTTGCGCGGCCCAAATGTGCATTAACTTCGGCTTATTTTGCTAAAACAGTCGCTCATGACCAGATCTGTTCCTGAATAAGATTCATGTCAGGTAAGTTTTCTACTACCTTAATTTGTGACACGAAATATCCCGATTTCGGCAGATGTATACAACAAGTGCGGTGCATTCAAGCAGTAGTTTGGAGTTTTGTTTAATTCAGAAACCTTTCGTGCTACTGTGAGTTCTGCTTCAACAAAGTCCACATGAATTCTATGAAAGGCGCCACCATGTAAATTTC
This sequence comes from Coelogynopora nodosa, assembly GCA_034780555.1. Taxonomy (NCBI): domain Eukaryota; kingdom Metazoa; phylum Platyhelminthes; order Proseriata; family Coelogynoporidae; genus Coelogynopora; species Coelogynopora nodosa. Next base: position 11,778 of record JAUZND010035392.1, read on the forward strand.
GGCGCATTTGACGCGATGCCGTGTATAGTATTTAAAAAACATAATTTATAAATATCTAAATATTATCTATATATGTATGTTTGATAGTTCATATAATGTAATATTATAATTTTCTTCATTATTGCATATTTAGTTTCATACAGCTAGTGCATGTCGGCCCAATAAACCATGTCAACCTCAATCAAATGCAACAGGGCAATCGATACGGGAACGTAATTAGAGAGAAGAGTAAAAAATACAAAAATGTATCAAAATATGAAGCATCTGAAGCATAGACATCGAATTTGTTTTACCTATTCAATTAATATTGATTTATTCATTTATCCGATCTCTAAGATCTGAAGACTGATGTATGTATAAAGCAGTATAGAAGACTAAATAATTACTATAAAGAATGTAAAGTAGTAAAATAATTACTTTAAAACATGGAATATAAAGTAGTCGAGAAGAAAAGAATACAATGACAAAGACAATACAGTATTGTACAATATGTTGTCGAAAATGGACAGTCAAGAAACAAGATTTGCATAAAAAAATTATCAAACAATCCTACCACAAAATTAGGATAAGTAAAGGATTGAAAAAACCGAATTCTCGGGAAAGTCACAGAAGGATGAATACAAGACGTTATAAAGTTAAAATTTGTAAAATCTTTTTACACAAAACCTCTTCAAAGCAATCCTTAGTTTTGCGTGACAAATTACAACAATTGCATGATCTCAATGCAACAACATTAAAAATAAATAAAATATTGAAAAACAATTTTAAACATATTAAAGTTAAATATTTTAATATTAAATTGAAGGAGATTAATAATTGAAATTGAACAATAGAGTAAATAAAGTCAATAGAGTAAATTAAAAAGATTTACACAGAATTGTTTTTGTGATTACAAAAATTAGTAGTGTTTAATAAAAAATAATGAAGCATTAAGTTGCTATTTAAATTTAGTAGTCTATAACAATAATCTAATTAAACATATATTTAATATAATACAACACATTTGTGTCAATAAATAAAAAACCGCTATAATATATAATAGTATAGTGTGTATACGTTAAATTATATTTCAGTTTTATCTTACCTACGAAGATATAGGCTATATGAAACGTCAAAACAATTGCTATAGTAATAAAATATTTTATTAAAGGTTGTCAGATTTGATAACTTTTTGACAATACCCAAAATTTCTCCTAATAAAAACAGAAAAGAAAACATGTCTTGTTTGTGTCAGGTTATGACTGGTTTATTATTAACAACAACTTGTCACTCTATACTACATCATTACATTCATATACTATCCATACTATCCTATTTCCAAACTATGCAGATTCTTGTTGGAGTGGGGTGTCTTCACAATGACAACTAAAACTAGCACATGATTGCACATTAAAATATAATCAATAATAATAGACTAGTGGCGAAGTGAAATAATATAATTACGTATGGCTGAGAACAATGTTCATAGGTCTCACTGTCGGCCGTTACAATATGACCTTTTGAATGCTGAAGACGAACATATTCGTCAAAAAATTATCGACTCCTAAGCTATTTATGTTGTTGTAATATGCGGATGACGGACATATTCGTCCGAGTCACGATTTACGAAATGTACAAAATTAAGCTTTATGGTGTTGCGGTCTGTGCGGGTTTTTTATTACGATTTAGGACAATCATTCAGAATTCCAACATTTTATTTATAAGAAATGTAATGTACAAATGCACACCAATGTGGTATATATATGTGATTGTTACAGTTACTAATCTAACGAAAAAATTAGCAGTAATTGTGCCACTCATTGAAGCACGGATGAGCACACAAGGAAGGCCGTTCAATACAAGTTGCGCACTGGAGTCGTGTCTCTTTGCGAATGTTGCGTCGGGAACAGACGCGACACCGTAGAGTTGGCCTCATCTTCCTTGCCGTTGTTGGGATTTTCGACGGCTGGTGATTTTGTTAGAGTGCTTGCAGCGCTCTTGGTCGCCCTCCACTGAGCCCTGAGCGACGGCCGGTTCCGGTTGATTCGAAGAGATGTTTCACGCAAGCCATGGTGAAATTCAGAAACGTCAAAGTACCATGCTACTTGTAGAGGCTAAACGCATTTAGGAGAAGACGTTGTAGTAGATGGACTCCAACCTTAATGGTCCAGTTCATCGATTTTCGGGCTGCGTTATACGGCTGAAGTTGAGCATCTGTCTCGTCGACGACTCCCATGTTATTATTATAGGCGGTTAGGGATGCAGGTCGACGAACCGTGACAACACCACCACCTTTTTTCGAACCTGTTTATCGATGGTCACAGCGTCGCCCATCGTGTCAAGAATAGTGACGTGTTTTTTTCCGGACTGTTTTTTCTTGGTGAAGCAGTTGAGTAAAATATTTCCCATCCGAAAGTATTTGATTAATTCAACCTCTCTGGGGAAATTATTTTGCACATCGCAAGGAAGCCGGTTGAATCGAGTTGTTCAAAAAATGCGATGTTGTCAGAATGTTGTCACAAAAAATGCGATAGTTCATATCAAACAGTGGCTCTACGAGATGTAGCACACTTTTTCCACTGAAGCCGAAATCGGCAGCCTCAGTATGCAGGTTGTCCGAAAGTGGTAGTTGCGAAGCCGTCGTATATATATGAAAGTTCCATGTGTATCCAAATTCATCGACGAGTGCGTAAATTTTGATGCCATATCTCGATCTCTTTGAGGGAATAAACGAACGGAAGTAAAGACGCCCCTTGAATAGAAGAAGTATCTCATCAACTGCGACGTTCTGCGAAGGCAAGTACACATTTTGAATGCGGTTCTTTGCAGAAGAAATGAAATGTGACACTTTCCGTAGTGGGTCGTTCGGATTAAGGTCGTTGTAGTCGGCGAACAGGAAGAATCGTAAGATAATCTGGAATCGGTCACGAGAAATGCAACTTTCTTTAAAAAAATACGGCGTTTCCAGAAATGGATCCTTTGTCCAATAGCTCGCAATTGTTGACTTTCTGATCACCCCCATCAAAAGCAAACATGCCACAAACTTTTTCATTTCGTTGGCATTCGTCGGTTTCCATTGTCGTAGATGCGACGATTCGGTGATATTTTCCACGGTCGCGATGTAGATATCAGCGCGAATAATGGTATATCGAGCGAGATCTTCATACACACTGAGAGGCAACATTAAATCCAAAAAGAATAAGGCGTTGTTATCGAGGGGAATGTAGAATCGAGGTGCACGCCATGCATACCTTAGAATTCGGTATCCAGCTCGAGCTTCTGGTCATTCTGTGGAGTGACTTCTCGAAATACAGTATCGTCAAACGCCGTACCCTCGGGTATCTCTTCGAGCAAATCTGCGTCATCCAGTTCATCATCCTCAGATATGTTGTCAATCGCGTCTTCATCCAAATCATGAGCATACGCCATTAGATAACTCAAAAGGCTGAATGTGATAATTATGGCCATTCGACTAGTACCTAGTTCTACTATGGTTCTACTCGATCGATATTAATGATTCATACACCAATCAATAGCTAGCAACTCCGTCTATGCAACTATATATGAATCGTTGCTGAATGAGGGTACCCAGGTATTGTATGCGGCATACAAACGACATTATAACAATAAGCTTGGTATTTGGACGTATATTATGTCCGTCTAGCGCACATAACACAACACTCTATGTTTATTCATCTCTCTGAGACGTACCAGCAACAGAAAATAACTAGCATTTTGGCACGCTATAATTTTGACGAATATGTCCGTCAACCGCATATTACAGCGTATAAACTAGCACTTAAAGGGTTAAATAAAATGTATTTTAATTCATTTATTCAATTGGGCATTATGGCTAAATCAACACAACAGTTAAAATTGTTAAATTTGCCATGAGATATTTTAGTTTCCCTGTTTGTATGGGCCATCTATTGTCATAAACTTATTACTCCAATTTTTTTTGTAATTATATATAGAGAACCGAACATATACTAATTAATATTCAAAGAAGTGAAAATGAAATTGGTTTGAAAATATTTGGTTCTTTGTGGGTAAAGGATCATTTTATTTTAAAATTTAATGCGAATACAATTTCATTTATTTTCAGAAGAGTATTAATCTCAAGAATTCAACGTTGACTTGAATTACATGTAGATAGCTTGGTATATGATAAAAGACTGAATTAAATTATATGCATGAACATATATACAAGTTTATACTTAAGTATATTTGTTATTTACATGCAAGCAAGCTTAAACAGACTTTTCAATTATTAAAAAAATATCTCAAACTAGTGTACCAGGCAGAATTTGTGTACAACATACTTTTAAACAATATAAAAATATATAAATAATAAAAAGTAAAACATATATTTATCAAATTTTTCATACATTATTTCTTATTTAGATAATTTCTTTAGATTCAAAGTTTTATTCATTCTGTTAACATAATAATATTAATACAAAAATAAACTATTTATAATATGCTAAAATATGCAACCATCAAATAATAAATGAATGCAATACATATGTACAAGTTCAGACATACGGATATAATTATTTATACAATGTAACCATATATATATATAATATTATACATATATGCGTAAGTAGGTATCAGTTTGGATGAAATAACCATAGATATAATATTGATGCTATGTAGAGATGAATACTTTAACCCTCTGGCGGCAATATAAGTGCAAATATTATGTTAGGTCTATGATAATATGATAAATACTATCATAATCTTAATGCAAATATAAGTGTAAATGTAGTGTCAAATAAAGTACTCCAATCACTGCAAAGGTTTTATAGGGTAGGCCCTACGTAGTATATTAATATTATTGCATCATACAATTTATAAAATATTTATTCATTATATCATCGTACCTATTCCATATTAATTATGTCGACCGTTTAAACTAATATTTTTTTAATATTTTTTTATTAAACTTAAACTTTGATTGCAATACAAAAAATGCATTAAAAATAGACTTTATTTATTACATACAAAAGCTGATAATTTTATTAGTTGGAAAGTACAAACAAAGTATTTACTTTTCAGAAGACAGTCAATTTTCAAATATGATTTAGTCGGGAGATATATAGTTTTCATTATAATTTTATTTTTTATTAAACTATTGAAACCTTAAATATTACAACCTATTTAAACAATACAAAAGATCACAAACTTTGTCATGAGGATTTGCTTAATTTAATTCCTTGTTGACTTCAAGATTTTAGTATTAGGAACATCCTCGGTCACATGACTTTCTGTTTTATTGTTTACAAATGAAGTGTGAGGTCTCCTTGAGATAGTTTTGTTTTCTTGAAGTTCTTCTTTTTCTAACTCTATGTAATTGGGTAGTGGATGAACACTGAGGTATTTCTCCAAAGACATCGAGGGGTGTCTTACCAAAACTGGCCGTTTGTGCTGGGGTCTCAAAATGGACGGTGGGCATGATTTTGACGATTTTACACCAAAACGTAAAGAATTTGATACCCGACTTTGTTGATCAATTCGCTTTATTTCACGATCATTTTGAGCGATTCGACTCTGAAGATTGCGCACACTAACTCGGGCGTCCTTCACAACATTATTAACGTGCATATCGGCGTATTCGTCCCTTGTGGATTGTCTACTATGTCGGTCGCCGGAGGGTATTGTATAATAGGATTTGCTTCTCAGTAGCTTGGCGAGATCTTTTCTTACAAGTTCCATTTCCTTGTCAATTCGACGGATTACACTTTCTACTTCTCGTTCTAACAGATCATTATTTCTGGTGTTCAATCGAGCCGAATAAATTGCATTCAATCCTGCCATTTGTGTTAAATATAATCAAAAAGCCCTTTAAATATTAGCTTTATAAAATAAACTCAATCCCATAATTTTGTGTAGTAACTTAGCTAGAAACTTGATTTTGCAAATATAGATAAGACAGGAATTGTAATTTAACTGGGGTTGATAAGAAAACTAACTAATGTTATGATCTTTATGGTGTTCGGAATAGCTTTAGGATTCAATACTTCCTGTCTGTAGGTTATCTAAGCGAATTTTCCATATAAAAGGTATATTGTTGCTAAAACAATACAGAGGCGAGATAAAGTAATGTTAAAAGAAGTTATGCTATAGTAACACGAGTCAGAAATAAGCCTATACGCATAAAGGCTTGTTGTACTTCTTTGTATAATACTGAATAGAACCAAAATCCTGTCACTAATCATGAAGGAATCAGGGCTCCGACCAACACCACAATACTACCTTCCAAGGTTACATCTTAAATAACCAACCTACTCAACGTTTTCTCTTTCCTTTGAGCAACATCTTACATAGGTAGGAGAATAAGGAATGTACTGCTTATTAATATAAATAGACTCTTTCCCATATTATTAGTACAGTATGCCTGGTTGCTATCGAATGCTTTTACCGATGGTAAATAGCAAAAATAGAATACTATTATATAGTAAGCGTAAATATTGTCGGTTAGTAGGTTAAAAGTCATCTGCAACAGATAGTATACACAATGTAAATATATACTCAGTTGGTTCTTAAAAAAAGGACTCAACTAAAAAAAATTAATTACATATTTTCAATTTTCATTCAAGTATATATAAAGGAATCGTCAAAGCGGAAGCTTAAAAGTAGAGTGAGAATTGCTTCACATATTACGAAAATAGATATAAATAAAGTATATACGTTTAAATATAAAACAAGCATTTTCTTGTCTCGGTTACCAAACATTTGCAAAGTATATGACTTACTAACTTTGCATATCCAACCTTGTTTATGGAGTATATACAAATTTATTTAGAGTCAGAATAATCCTTTTTATATATCACATAATTGGATTACATATTTGACACATATTTTTATCAATTTGTTTTAGATAAATCTTTAATATGTTATGTTTTTGTGTATAATTATAATTTCAATTATAGATAATAATGTCAAATTCTTTTTTCTTTCATTTTTTTCATTTTCTTCTTTGTTCGTTTGAGCGATAAGTTTTCTTCCAATTTATTATGATTCTTATATTATTTTTGATTGTGAAGGAAAGTTACAACGGGTGTTTTTTGGTTTTATCGCTTCATTGTATTTCTCTTTTCTTTTGTGACCCATAATTATACAATATTTATTATGATTTTAACAATAAACAAAAACATTACGTCGCAAAGAGAAATCCAAATATACAGTAATTGAATCCAATAGGTAAAATCTTTATATGCACTTAAAAAATAGAGATTACCAATTTTAAATAAAGCACAACTAAAGTTAATAAATTCTATTAGTTCAGCTTATATTGAACAGAATAATATCAAAACATAAATTTTAAAAGGTTTGAACATTATATACTGTATATTGAACTCTTTTTTCATATTGCAAAGATTTGACGAAAAAAAAGTTAAGTTTACAAGTAGTATAGGTAGGGTGGATTCGACCACACTTATAAATAAATCATGACCCCCCAATATTTCCATTATAAAACATATAAATAGTGGAACTTTCACGGCTAAAAATCAATCTGCTTCCATCTCTTGTCACAAAAGGTCGTATTTGAAAGTGATCTCTCTCTCATCGGATTTCTATTTTATAATTCTCGAGTCAACAAAATGTCTAAAATTATTATCGATGCTTCGGACGTGACAACAACTTTGAAAACGATTACAACTGGAAAATCACATCAGTTTACCACAGGAACTGGAAAAAGCGGAGCTAATACTGGCAAAATGCAACGTGTGATAAGGATGTTTCGGGATCCGTCGAAAAAACAAATCTACATTCAGTCTGCAATATACTGTAAGCCTATATGAATATAAATTTTAAACAATAAACTTAAACCACCTTTATAATTTAATTATATATAATAAATCTATAATCTTTATAATTTATTAAATATTAACTATAGCAGGCTTTTACAACAATTAATATACAGCATATATGGGTGTATATATATATTTTTCAGACAGTATTATTTATCGCCCAGCCAATTTCCAATTGTTAAATCCGTGATTACATAGCGAGACACGATGATGTCATACGGCTTGGGCAAAACACCTATAGTCATATGTTTTCATACCTTAAATTTTAATGTTGTGTGTAAAAGGGGTAGAAAAAGGGAGATAAAAGATTAGGAAAAGGTTAGGAAAGGGGTTCCCCGCTTTATTAATACCGCCCCAGAATTGTCGTGAGATAACATTTTAATTTTAACTCACTCAGTATTTTGTCTGAGTATATATTATGTTATATTTATGTTATAATAATTGGTATTGACTGAAATCCAAGTTAAGTTTATTATTAGCAAGATTTTGTCAAAATGCAGCAATTCGCCCAAACGAAAATAGCCCTCATGAACAAGCGCTCCCGTGAAAATTTGCCCTTATGTATTGCGTCCAGGTAGCATTCGCCTTCGTGACAATGCGCTTACAAGGAATTCGCCTTAGCGTCGATTAGCCCTTGAGCAATTCGCTGCTGTGGTAAATTGACTAAACTAAATGATAGTTCCCCTGGTTTCGCCTATATGATAATTCGCCCTGGCGTAGTAGGACGTCATCGCTACAATGCTTTCAACTGGTTAATGTAAAATATACAGCATATTCGTTTGATGTTTTCGCTGTGCAAATATGCATTACGTCATAATATTATTGTAAAAGTATTCAAAGCTGTATTAAAGGATAATTTACCGTTGAATGGAATGTTAGCATTAATGGGAACGACCAAATAAGAAGTTTCGGTCTTCTTTAATTAGTTGTATTGTTGCAAGTCAGATGTATTATTCCGTCTACCGATTACAAATCTCCTACATCAAAAGTAGTACAATACATCCCAATATACGAAATGAATGTAAAATATGAACATGTAAGTAAGATAGCTAACATACAAAATCGGATGGTTGTTCAATTTAAAATCAGAACACATTCATTTACTTTAAAAGGGACTTAATTTTGCACCTATACGCTACCTTACTTTATAAAATACAAAAATGGTAAAGATATGTTCACATTCTTTAGAAGATTCCGTCTTAAAGAGTTTCTTTTCAGGAATAAATGTATTGATAATAGGACTCCATTTATGAAAGAACAGTCGTACAAGGCCATTAACAACATAAAACTATTCGATACACCCAAAGAAGACAGAAATGACATTTTAGAAAAACTTTATTGATTCTGTAATACTGATGTAAACACCAGAACACCATTTGCACCTGATCGTAATTTAAATAAGGAAGAGTTATCCCCATATCAAAAATTAATGCAATTGAAATATATTATCTTAAAGCCAGCAGATAAGAGTGGTGCGACCAGGAAGAAACTCACCAGGAAGACCAATTGTTTCTGATAATAATGGATGTATGTATTAAAATGAACTCCCATTTTTGTGATTTTTATTTCAGACCTCTATAGCTCAATCGTCACTCTCGTGTGTTGAAGATTTGACCGATTTTATGATAAAGTTAAAACGTATTTCTAATCTGCCTCAAAATGTCAATCTGAAACTCATTATACGCAATAATTAATTACGAAGAAGGCATAAAAGCTTTAGACGATTGTCTTATAAAATCAAAATTTGAAATCCCTTACAAAATAATTAAAATTTCGTATGAACCCACAGAGAAGAACAATTTAATAAATTTACTAGATATATACAAAGCTATTCTGAAAATACTAGAATGAAATCTAGTGTTTTAATATGATATAAATTATAGCCATAACACTGTTAATTTTCTAGACATAAAAATGAGCATTATAGATGGAAATTTTCATAATGATGTTTTCTGTAAACCAACTGACGCCCATCTTTATTTGTGTTATAATATTAGCCACCTAAAACATTGCCATTCAAGTATTTTGAAAAGTCAATTTCTTCTATAAATGAAGCGTATTTTTAAAAATTAGAAAGCATACCAATGTTGAGCTAAAGAATATATACAACATTTTATCAAACGTGACAACCCTGAACGTTTAATAGATAACGTAATATCAGCAATAAGTAATTTAAATTGTTCCGAAGGAACAAAAAATAAGAACGATCGAGTTCCTTTTGTTGTTTCATACCATCCTTAATTGCAGAAATCATCGTTGATACTCCGCAAAAACTTTACGAAAATTAATTCTAATGAATATTATTTATCCAACATCTTTATCCAACACCTTTACATTATAGTTGCCCTGGTGAAAATGGCGTATACGTACGTATAAAAAAATACGTATACGTCAAATATACGCAACTTAAATGTAGCGTATAAGTGACGTATACGTGACGTATACGCAACGTATAAGTTGTAGAAAGGAAATTGGATATACGCCGCG
>JAUZND010035403.1:0-22060 GCA_034780555.1 Coelogynopora nodosa
TCGGGTGTTAACAAAATATGAACTGTGAGGTCATTAAATGCATTAAACTACACTTACATGTTTTTTATATTCCAAAAAAAATCGGAGGGCTCTGCCGCTGGACCCCTACTGGGGGCTTCGCCTCCAGACCCCCACCAGGGGCTCCACCCCTGCATATCCAACTCGCACCTTCGGCCCTCATTGATTTTAAATTGTCCACCTGTAAAAACTTCCGGAAATTTAATACAACCTTGTTATCATGCCTATTATTGTTTTAATACTACCATTTTAAAATTTGAATGCTTAATTTAATTTTAAAAATTTGCTTATATGTATTTGTTATTATAATTAATTATGATCTTCATTTTAAGATAAGTCTGTCATTTATTAATATTATTATATAATAACTATTTCATTAAATATATTAGATTACATTCTCTTTAATAATGTATATTCCATATTTAAAGAAATATGTATAATTTACAGGGTTGCACATAAATTATTTTACCTAACTATAACATTAAATTATATAATTTAATATAACATATAATCAATGCATGTCATAATAATATATGGAAATATCTAAATAATTTTTTTTTTTTAGTTTATTATATTTACAAAAAATATAATTGATTCTTATATTTAGGTACAAGAACATATATGTACTACCCTGTACATATTTCCTCAGTATAAAATATAATTTTATTTAAATTTGTTTATTAATTTAATGTATTAGACAGAGTTAGTATCAACTATATAATAATGATAAAATAATTATTAAATATAATTATTAAATAATGATTAAATACATTTAAAGGTAATATAATAAATATGTGTGAGCTGTTTGATAAATATATATTATATTAATTTTGTCTTAAATTAATGAAACAATAGTATATTTCAAAAATATAAATAGCCAATCTATTTAAACTACAGTTAAATATATATTAGTCCATGAGTATTAGGTCAAAAATGAACTGATTCTGAAAATATTTCAATAAAAACAAATATTTTTTAATAGTTTCTATATAACAACCTGAACTAAATATTAAAATTCCTCTAGCAGGGGCTTTTAATTTTATATAGATTGTAATCAGGGTGGTCACTACTACATGAATTTGAAGAATATACACAAATTTGAAAAATATATACACAATTTTTTAAAATGTTAAATGTGCATATAAATAGATAGGTATAAATAAATAAACACTACTCTATTCAATAGTACTCACATTCAGAACTGTACATATTCACCCTGTTCTAAAAAAACTGTTCATCATAAAATTTGATATGTGTTAGGTTTTATATTAGATTAAGATATATCATGTTGAAATTTTAATTTTTTGATACACAGATTTTTAATCAAATATACATGAATATACACCATTTTTTTGTTACTGCATGAGAGTGGCCACCCTGATTAATATGTTTTAACATAAAATGTCAATATGATTTATGTAAATTCAGTAATTATCTGATTATTAATGTGATTACTAAACATAATATATGGAATGTTATACTTTAAAAATTTTCTATTTTAATATTCATCTATATAAAAATGTATTTAATAGATCTACAACCATACACCACATATCTAATATACAGGTTAAAATTAATACCCAAGTGGGTAAATATTAATTTTTGCTATCAAAATCAAATTCAATTAATATTTTATCATTATACATCTATAAAACTGTACATGAACACTACATATATAAAAAACAGTTTTATAGGTCTGCCAACACATCACAGATCGACTATAGCAACTAAAATTAACATATTTTACCATTAAAAATGTAAGCAGACTGATTTGCACTTCATTTGTAAACCACAATATCTAAAAATATATTGATGTGTTCTGTGTTCTACTCCCCTATAATAATTAAAATTATTATTCATCTTATATAACCATAGGTCACAGTATGGTCAAATAAAACTTCTATAAATGCATATTAATCATAAAATATTTGTTGTTTTACATTTATGTTTCAACATATATGACTTATGTACTTTAGAACTAACTTTAGCTGCCATAATGGATTATATGTATTTATTGTTATCCATACCAAACTTGTTTTCATTTTTTATTGCACTGTATGGTAACTATATCATCTCACTCATTTCACATGCAAGCAAAATTTATTGTACATATTCTTTTGCTGAATACAGCAATACATTGACCAAGAAATACCACAAGAGCAGATGTGGTTTAGGAAAGATAGGGGAACTCATGATCTCATTATCAGATGAATCATTGAAAAATGCATAAAAATGGACAATGTCTATACCTAAAATTTATTGACTATGCAAATGCATTTAATACAATAAGAAATGATTATGTGGGGGATATAAACTTCTAAATTAAACTTATTAGGACATTTATTAATCACACCATATTTTTGTTTCTAATATTTTTGGCCACTATGTATTGGTTGATGGTTGTCAAAGACTTCTTTTATTACTCACAAATAAATGCATACATTTTTATAAGGTGATAAATTCTTATTATATTTAATAATTTAATACACATATCAATTCTAATATGTTAAACTATTATAAGTGCATTTTTTGTACTTTTTTTACAATTTGAACTTTTAATATTATGTAAATTAGTTATTAGTTAATTTTAATTATTAAAAATATTTATGTTTTTAAATGAATATTGAATAATTTTTTCCACTTTTATTAAGTAATTATTTTCACAAATGTAGTGAAAATTGCACTCCTCCTCAAAGTGTTCAAAAAATGCTATTATCATAGTTTAATATGTTAGTGCCTATATTTAGTGTATTTACTTATCATCTTAACCGGTTCTTGTGTTACAGATATGTCTACAGTCCAAGTTACACTATCCTTTAGTGTTGAATATTTGACACTACATAATGTTGATTTATTTGAAAGAGGGTAAGATTTTTGTTTTCATATTTGTTTCTTAATTTAAATTAAATATGGTTATCATGGCATTTGATTGTCCATTTATGTTCTAGATTTTATCAATTGCGGGGTTATTTCAAGGCGAACCCTAAGACAGCATGTATTATAGACAAGCCAGAACTCTTACAGTCTGATAATGTAGTGCCTTTGCACGACTCACAATTGCCAGTTGTTCATAGTGGTGATAAAGAGACAGCAGTGCCCATGAAGGCAGTATCACGCACTGTTCAGGTCATGTACAAGAGGGATGAAATCAGTATTAATGACTGCTTCCGCCACTCTGTGCATCTTCAGGTGGACGTCAATACAATTAAGGCATCAATTTCCAAAGCAGAACTCACTTATTGTTTGGAATTGTGGTACTTGGATGATGATGAAATGTAAGTCTTTGGTGAACTAATAATCTATTTTACAGTTATCACAGTTAAATTATTATCAATTCTCTGCATTTGCTTAACTGTTACCAAAAATATTTCTAGTAATTTAATAAGCTATGTTTTCATGATTTGTTAACTAATTTTATTTAATGTGTGGATTTTTTAACATGCCTAATTATTTCCTATTGAGATATTATTTTTTATATTAATCAAACAATGTTATCACTGCTTTATATCAATAATTAAAAAATAGATATTAGTATCAATTATATTTATCATTGATTAATGTTGATAATGTATATATTTATTTTGACATAAAATTTGACACAATTGGAAATATTTGTAACTTGTAGACATATATAGTTCCTCGATAAACTTTTTTTAACTATATAATGTTATCTAATAAGCTTGTTTTTGTCAGTATAGCTAATTATACATAGCCCATATATATAAATATTTATAGTCCATTATACATAGAAATATTATGTGATATATGTTCATAATTAATTGTTTTGAACATTGTTATTATCCTAAATTAAATTCTTATTATGACAGATCACAGTTTTTTTGTTACTTATTGTCTCTTATTTTTCCATTAGTATGGACACCATTGACAAGATGGCCTGTGTCAGCCAACGCCACTTTCGGGTACACATGTCGCTAAAGCGTGGCCTACACTACCAACTTTCTATTCTCTATGACTACTTCCATTTGTGTGCCGTCGAAGTTGTCATGCATGGAACACTTACCGATATATCGCCTTGTTATCTAAAGTGAGTTGCTGCAGTACTTTATACTGTTATAGTTTATTAGTAGCCATCGATAAAGTACCTATGCTCCTCGGGAGGGGATGTTTATTGTAAAAGTATATGAATGTACAGGGGAGGGAGCGTTATAAGAAAGCCTACATACGTTTATAAAATATTTTATGTGGTGTTTATGTAGTCATTTATTTCCAATCTTCTGCTCAATGGAAATTGAATATCAATGTTTGTTTATTATTTATACTTTGCTCTTTCATTAAATATGCTAATAAATTATTACTTAAGTAACATTATTTCAAATCATGATACCGTACAATTGGGGAGGGATGGGTCAACATTTTGGAAATCTGGATGGTTGGTCCTTTATTTGATCGATAGGTCTAGTAAATAAACGTATAATCCTTTCTATGTTTTTATAAAAACAATGTCAGTTAATCATATGCGATGAACCTGGATGTATAATGAATGTATAGAGAAAAAATATATATAAAAAATTGGTAAATAAATCGGTAAGCCCTATATCTATTTATGTTTCATGTTTAAATTTTTTTATTTTCACAGTATTCCAAAGACCGGTGAAGTTGAATCCGTACAGTGTTATCAATCCTGGCAAAGTATTTTATTCAACTCAAGAAATTCAGTAAGAGAATTATTTTTTGTTTAAACATTTCAATCAAGAAACTTATCTATCGCTTTTAATATTAAAATTTATTTTTTAATGTAATATTTTAATAAATAGCTCATTCAAACGCTAACTTTCGTTGTCAATTCATAAATATTGAAATATATCATACTGAACTTGTAAAATTGGATGAATACCTTTACCCTTAGTGGGTATCGGAAAGGGGAGAAGTGGGTCTCTATGTTTTTAACAAATTTGTGTTCAATTTTTTTTACTTTTAAGGTTTTTCTTAATTGTTTGAACTATGTGACTAATTTTTATTGGCGAGTGGTTCCGTTTTTTGTACCAATGTTAAATAGAATAGTGTTACATATATTTTATTCCTAACAATTTCAGTTTTCTCTTAAAAGACTTGGTCGGTCTTCTGAAGTACTTCAGGGGAATGTATTTGGTCAGTTACTGTAATCTAGTACTATGATAACTATTTAGTCTGTATGAATTCAGTATCTAGGTATTCAGGGGTTCAAAAATACACTATTTCAACTGGAATGTGTTCTATGAAATTCCGGAAAATCTTTTAATTTTTCCAACTCAAGATCAACATATACATATGGATAACATTCTAAAGACATCTGTAACATTCTTAACATTATATTTAACATTCTAAACATTATAATCAGTCTTTTTAGAAAAGGTTAAATGCTAGAGTCAAAAACCATTTTCTCCTGAAATACTTCCTGAAGATATATATGTTTGTAACTTTTACCATTTCAAAATTTATGTAACATACAAAAGTATACCATCATACCAGATGTCAAGTTTTCACCATATCAGGAAGTGGTCAAACCTTGTTGATTTGAAATTTCTATTTCAATACGGTCTCCAAAATTTTCAGAAATAGTCCCAAAAGTTCTGTTATAATATTTTGTATCATGGTGATTTACCTTTATTAATATATAATTTTTAAAATGTGCAACTATTTCTATTTAGATATCTACGTGAATTGTTAAATTTATCTAATGTTATAAGTTACAGTATAGAGCTTTACGTTATATACCTATTCTATATCTTGTCTATATTTGTTTGTTATATATTTATTATTGAATTTTAAGTTAGTCTTGCATACTCAACCTTTGTAATCAATATTTCTAACCTTTTTGTTTTAACAGGAGGTGAGTTATGATATTTATCTATGTTTTTTGTTGCATTCCTTATGTGTTAGTATATTAACTGCTTTTAAATTATGTTATTCTCTAGAAAATTAATTTAATTATGTAATATGTAGCCCCTATAAGCTATTTAAGCACATACTTTTTATTTGATATCTTACACATTTTTAATATGTGTTTAATCCTGGCCTTGTCAACCAAGGTGATAACCCTTTTACAATATTCAATATTTAAACAAAATTTTTATTCTAGGTATAATTTTCTACAAAAACCTAAATAGCTCTAAACTTAACGAAACTCTATATGTATGTACAAAATATGTACCTTACGTGATACTTATAGAATTTATAATAGGCCCTATGATAGTAATTATAACAAATATTTCAATATTCGATTTGTTATTTCATATTCACATTTTAAACTTTTCAGTAGGCATTGGACAAATTAAATATTTGAAAAAATATATTAATTATTGCTTAGCTAACGAATTGCTTTCAAATGAATAAATTACATTAATTTTAAATATAAATTATCCTAAAATAGACCTAACACATGCCAATATATATGTTGCAACATATACTTATGTCATCATATGTCTCATCCATATGTTTTAATGTGAATATATAACATGTGTAGATCTTATAAGGTATTAATTTTATATATATTATATAAGCTATTGGTGTACATACTATATACGTTTATATTTGTTAATGCAACAATAATATATAACTATGTATGGCAGTCTACAGTAAATAATATCTCATATGTGCTTTTATCGTTTGATTCAGTCAATATAATTGTCTTGTATTGGATATTTTATTTATTTTAAAAGGGCAAAAGTATATTCTCTTTTCAATAATTTTTAATTGTATTATTATGTTAAATTTATAAATCCTACCACAAAGTAACTCTTCTTTTTTCATCAACGAAAACTTTTACTAATTCTTATTTTAGAAAGTTTTAAATGTTGATGTATTATTCTTTTGTAACATTCTATAAATGTATTTACATAACTTATTTATATAAAACTGTATGTATATATATATATTTATATATTTATAACGAATATCTATCCATCATTAGATCACTTAGTAGCCTACTGAATCGTAATAGTTACAAACGTCAGTGTTTCGACTAAAGAAGTATATATTTTTATTATTATTATCTTATTATGTGGCTACATAAATACTATTATTTTAACTTTTTTCCGTCTGATTAATAAAATAAATAATGATAAATATAGAGATAATTTATTTATTATTTTCAGGATCAGATAAAAAATGTATATTGTATCTTTAACTTCTTGAAAAATAAAAAAATAGTTTATCCGATTATTCAAATCGCTAATTTATTTCAATAAGGTTTTATTACTTCAGTTTTTACTATAAATTCAACTTTTCCTATCGTTTTAAGAATATGAATTAGTTTTATATATATTTTATTAATACAATTTTTTTTTAATTCTATGCGGGCGTAATTTAGCTTAGAAATCATGAATTTTGTTTCAAACATAATATACAATTGTGTTTTGTTAATATACATTAACATATTAATTATATCTATATTTTGGTTACAATTAATCAAGAGCAACTAGTAGTAAATTTTATTTTGTTATTAATATTTGCTCTTGATAAGACCTGCTATTAGGGTCGAAATATTAATTTTATTGAACTGATTTTTTAATAACTAAGTGGACTTCTTAAAATTATCTCTTAAGTTAATATCTTTCACCTAGGGTTAGTAAACTATGTTTACGTTTTTATTTTAGTGTAAATAAACATATTGAACACCATTCTTGTTTTTTATAGTATGAAATATATCTCATTGCTGAATATTGACAAATAACTCCTATGCTCATTATTTGATAGTGATCTATAGACACCTGCTGACAGTAACATTTGTTGGTGATTTCAAACATGCTATTTTTGAGCAACCTAAATTTAATCTGATAAGTTGGTAAAGGGTCTAAAACCTCAAAAGAGTAAAAGGCTTTTAAAATCCACAATTTCCTGACCGGGTGAATCCTCCACATTCCCATCACCACACCACCTATGAACAAACTCATGTTTAGTACTCGTTCAGTGTCACCTTTTGTTCCGTGTTGTCAAGTTACTATCATATTTACTTTGTATGATATTGTTTTATGTTCTATGGAAATACATGTTCGAATAGTTGCTGACAATATTTAATTTCAACAACACTTTAAATGCTAAAAACGACAATCGATTAATTGATTTTACCACAAATTATAAACAACCATGTAATGAACCTTTTTTAATCCGTACAAAATCTGTATTATACATCTTGTATTTTTTAATTTCAAGTAATCATTTGATATTGTTTAATGTATAGGTTGCAAATATCCTCTTATTTAGATAAGCCAGAAGCACCCAGAAGCTACATTGATTCACAAGAATCTATGTCATCTTGTTCTGTGTGCTTTCGAAAGTCTTCAGGTCGCATTTAACGAATTCATGGAATGCCTTCCTGTGTTGAGTCAATCTAAATTGGGTGAGTTATATATATGAAGCCAGCAGTGCAATACACCCATAGTAATTTTAAGCAATACCATTTTTTCCTTAAAAACTGATTCTTTCGTACAGCACGATTAAAATGAAGTTTATGTCAATTCAATTACGTTGTGGATCAACAAGGTATAATTATCAGTACATTACAGATAAATGTTACGTTTGTACAGCCATAATTGCTTTCTTGAACCTCCTGCACCAGAACTTTCACAATTAATTTTTGGATCCAAGAACCCCAAATATGTTTTGCTTGTTTAGGTATATGATTAAAAATACGTTTATTTTTTATATGATAAGCTTGTTATAAAACAATCATTTGTATTTTTGCGCAGTATTTCCAATACTAATATATAGACTACGTACACTAAACCATTTATTTAATTAATATTTATATTATAGTTTATAACGCTCATTGTAAATAAATAACGGGTATTATAGTAAACCCAGGTTTTATTTTTTCAGTATTTTACAGCAATGTACTATCCTCATCATAAATTGTTTTAATTAATGATGTGGTGTCATATAAAGCGTTTTGACGCTTTTCTATACGACCATATTGTGCTTTTCTGCACTTTACAGTTGAATTGTGTGCCATTGACTCCGAGGATGATACAAGTAAGAACAGTTTCCTCGCCACCTTTCTTACTGATTTCCTCGTGTCTTTCCTTCCTGTAACCTGTTTCATAGAATAACTACAGTAACAACAAGTTCAAAGCGGTGAATAATTACCAGAAACATCACCGGCTAATTAATTTGGGTTTCATACCAACTTGATGCAACAAGTAAATTTCATTAAAAATCACAAGTAATTTAAAAAACTGTCTCATTTACTGACACCCGGCGAATTATTAGCATTTCAAACTATTTTTGCAACAATACATTAAAAAGTATATCAATTTCCATTTTATCGAAAAATATCCAGCACGGCTTGTGTCAATATATTTCTATTTAAAATATATAATCTAACATCACAGAATTAATCGATATGTTGTGACAAATTACCTAGCTTCTTATTCGCTAATAATGCTTTCCATATTGTGACTTTTCATGTGAAAGAAGTTATTCATTTTAAATGTTGTCCAAGGTAACTTGTGTATAAGTTATCTCGTATGTTTTATATATCCAAGCATGAGATTCTTCCGGCTTTTTGAGACTGAAAGACCATTCTCGTAATTCTCCTAAATATGCAATAAAAAACTATTCTCCGCTTCTTTTAATAGTTTTTTTAAAAGGCACAAACCATTATTTTCCTTGTTGTGAATTGCTTCTAAACCACAGGCCTGTATATCATAGTCTTGTAGTAGATGAAAACAAGTGCCTTCTATGATACTATATTTAAAAAATAGCATATTTATATAAATTACAATGTTTGGATTCAATCAAAGTTGTATACGCGCAATTATGTGACGTAGCTAAAGGAATGTTTACAATATTTTAAAAACAGTATTTTAGCTAGGAATAATCTTGCAATGAAGCTGTTTATTTTACATAATACAATATGTAATAAGAATAAATTGTTTATGTTTATGTATTTTTTAACCTGTTTTCAAATAACTTAAACTAGTTTGTATTGCAGTATAAAGGTAACCGAAATGGCTTGTTTGTCCATTGTTAATGTGGTGTCGCTATATATTTAGCATTTGAAAAGCAGAAAATTGAGCAATCAGAGCTATTGACGTGACAATAAGAGTGTTTTGTCTTAGTCCCATTAAATCGAATCAAGAGAATCAATAATTAATAGTTACACAATAATAAAATAAAAATGTATATGTAATACTTTTAAAATTAAATAGAATATACTTTAATGGTTTATTAAAGTCTGCATTATTTTCCTCATTTCGCATCTTCTGATGTCATTTCTCTGTTTTTCGTCTATTGGTTCAGCACGGCATTCATTCTCTCAAATGCACATTTACTGCTTTTATTGTTTCTTGCATAAAATAGGATATAATTGCCTTTCACGAGTTAAGTGTTCAAATTCAGTCATTCGTTTAAAATCAGTCATTCTATGTATTTTATTTATGTACTAGAACTAATATAACATATATATATATATATATATATGACTAGTAGATCACTTAATTAAGGTTTTATTTTTTTTTTTTTGATATTATTCGTTAATTATCAATTTACGATTTATATACGTGCTCATATATTATTTATACAATACTTGCATTTTTCAAACAGTAAACATTTAATTTCTAAAACGCCTTACGAAGTATATATATGAGATGTCTTCTCAGTTTCACCAAGACATGGTTTTATAAGCTGCCCTGGGAATTCTGATAATGTAGTCAACTGTACTGGTATTTAAAATTATGTGTGTTTAAAAAGTATTGATTTAATTTTGAAGAAAGGGGTAAAATCAACGAAAATCATTTGTTTCGCACAATATATAAGATCTTCACACTACTAATTGTTTTACTTTCTGCACTGTTATGGTTAAAATGAAAGACGGCATTCTTTTAGCCATTTCTTGTTTACTAATATAATGGTGCAATGAATATATTAAAATATATTATGTGGTATCTAAATGCTTATAATATTTGATAAAAGCCAAACATCTTCGAGTTGGCTCGAAATTCTAAGTACCCTCAAATAAAGGTTGTCAGGTTTGGTACCTAGATTATTCACATTATTAACTCACAATTAAAAGTTAAAATAATTCATACTATATCACGTGTGTTATTTATCTGATACTTATACTATTATAAACTCACATTGATAATATACTATTATAAACTCACATAACACAAATTAATGAAAACGTGTAGGCTTTACATTATTTTAATATTTAGCAAAAATATATACCAACTTTCATCTGAAAAAAATCAATGTATAATGTTTTATTCTACTGATTAATATAAGTGTCTCGATAAAGTTAACCGTTTTCAAATTTGTTGTATATGGATAGCCAACATCATTTTTCGAAAAGCATTCTAGACGAAACACTTTTTTAATTATACTTATTATTACATGGATTGGCATAATTTATTATCTTCATTTGTTTCATATTAATAATTGTTTTAATATTGTTAAAATGTAGTCTTATTTGTTACAATTACTTACAGATAGTTACATGTATTCTTTTGCAGACTACTGTGATTGCTTTTCCAAACTAGAAGTGCTGATGATGACACTGAAGGTAACTTATTCGTATTCTTACTTCTTATTTATTTTTATGTTTAGAAGAAAGTAGTCAGTTTCTCACTACTTTTCATACTACTGTAAAATATTTATATCGTACATAATTTGATGCTACTTAAAACTTGCTTTGTTTAATGTTCATATATTTTAATACACATATCCATGCTTTGAATTCGTTATAAAATATGACTGAAAGAAAAACTATTTCTTCAACATACTTACTAACAAATTATCTAATATGCAATAGATGTATAACGCCTTACCAGAAACGATTGTTAAGTTGAGATTATTTTCGTCATACCATTTTTAGGAAAAAAATACATGGAATGAATTAATTGAGATGACGGTAATTTTTTAATGGTTAGGGCGGGCCTATATGATATTTTTTATATTCTTATGTACTATCTATAATACATATTTTGTATAATGCTATTGATTATAATTAATTTCTGCATAATATTTAATTATCTATTAGTATTATATTACTATTTTAGTAATATGCTATTTTGTTGCAAAACGGATTAATAAATTGAATGGTAAAACATTAAATAAACGTTGTATAATATTTATGTCTTTGAGTTGTTGGGACTAGTATTTCCTGATAATTTTATGTCGATAATGTGATTAAATTGTTTGGTTAATATATTTGGACTTGTGTCATATCAAAATGAACCAATGAAGTTTTTGCTATTTGTATTTTATATAAGTAGTTAAATTCCTACTGATATTGATAGCATTGTCTACTAATAATTATTACAACCAGTCCAAACTATTTTTACAAAATATAATTGCTCCAAATTAATTATTCTATTAATTTAAACTCCAGGATCAAACTAACGAAGAGGACATAGCCAGCCAGATGAGCAAGGACATGTCCAAACTCTGCTCAGATCTGGTTGTTCTCTTCACCAGGTTTCTCGATCGCTTCACCCTCGAGCCCAGTATTGCCGAATGTCTCGCCCGACGTACCCACCAGCAGAGGGTGGGTTCCTGCCAGTATTTCAGTGGCTATCTTGAATATATAATACCTGATGTACTGTAATATTTCGTAACTTTCACATATATTCATACTCAAATATTCTATGAGTAGTCGCATTGATCGCATTGATATGAATAAGTAGTCTCTAGCATTTACTCTCAGTCAAAGAAGATCTTATTCTTAAGAACAAACAGCATTTGGTGAGCAAATATTAAGATAAACAAAAGGTGTATCCACGCGGAGAATTGTCTCCGCGGAGAAACGTAATAGGCACAATCAAATACATTGGAATAATTTATATATTCATTATATTTCAACCTATGGAATCCAGCCTTCTTACATCAAAACAATAACGTATAAACGATTTATAGATGACT
The DNA here is from genome assembly GCA_034780555.1 of Coelogynopora nodosa. NCBI lineage: Eukaryota > Metazoa > Platyhelminthes > Proseriata > Coelogynoporidae > Coelogynopora > Coelogynopora nodosa. The sequence goes on from JAUZND010035403.1 coordinate 12,877, forward strand.
GTTTCAGAAAAATTGCGAGAACAAAAGTTTCCTTGTTTTTATTTGACAATATGAATTCTATTAACTTTTCCATAAAGTTCACGATTGAAATAGACAATGAAACAGGGGTGTCTGTCTAATCTTCATACAATTCAATCGTAACTACACGGCGGAGGGAATTCAAAGAAAGGGGTACAAGTAACCAAAAACAATACTGCCAATAATCAACAAGTTGGAAACAAAATCTAAAACAAAACAAAATTGAAGATAAATCTACAAACTCCTAGAAAGATGGTAAAATCATTTAAACAATCTCACTTATACCTTTCAGTAAGCTTATTGTAAGTAGAAACCTTAAAATTTTAAAATCAAAGGAGAGGGCCATTACCTCCTTAACTCGGTGTCCAAATCTACTTCTATACACAATTGAACCAAAACGCTCATTGTGACAAACTTCTATAAAAAAAAAGATGTATCTTTTACAACTGTTAACAATCAAAATAAATCCAAAGAATGATTAGATAAAATTTTGAGACAACAAAAATACAATCAACCTGTAGTCTTATTTGTTAATCAAATGAAAATAACGCTATCATCACTAAAACTAAATTTTTAATATTTAACACATCCAATCCTGATTAAAAAAACAAGTGATCACCACTACGATGCACTCATTTCAAAAATTAAATGGACTCCTAAATCAAAATCTTGAAGGGAAAAACCAAAAGTGTCATTTTGAAGATATCATTCATTTTTAGTGAACACTACAAGGAAATACGTCATATTTTATACAACTAAAATTTTTTAAATAATATCTATTTCTACCAAGCATTAAACTTAAATAAATTCTCACAAAATCTGCGCTGAGCAACCCACATGCAAAGCCCGACGTTATCCTTTTAAATCAGATGATTGTATTAAGAAGAATGTTGTATGGGAATTGACTTGCTCAATATGTAAATATACTTACATTGGGGAAACAGATCGTCCTCTACACACACGACTTAAAAGAAAACCTCTAAAAATAATAAATGGCAACGCGTCATTTACTATGGCTGGACATTATCAACACCACTCAAATAATTTACAAGAAGAAGCTTTTACTTTCTGAGTCTTAATTAATGCCAAAGACAACGGTACTGCTGTAAATCCTTTAATTATTGTTATTATTATATTACATACTACGACGCAAGATCTAACATTTATTAAACTATTATTTCTGTAGTAAACTGTCTCCATTATATTTTTATGATAAGTATGAATATACTCCAAAATTCCCACAAACAGTAAAACAACGGTCATAGGGGTGGAGGATAAAAATCACACATTATCAATCAATTTTTATTCCAACGGTATTGATTACACTGATTAATCTGAAATTTGACCTCTAGGGGAACATGGAGGATTTGGCAACATAAATCTTTTATCATTAAAATAGTTTGTTTGTGACATCTGATACACATAACATAGTGTTCAGCATTATTTTTTAAAATTTAGTTTATCTGGTTAAACTTTCAATGGATTTTTATGATTTTAAAATATGTTTTATATATTCGATAATGAACTGTTTAATATGTTAATATAAAAAAAAAGACATTAAGTACTAAATAAGTACATTTAAATTGAAATCTTACTTTTAAAAGTAACTAATGACGTCATAAAATGTTTACTATTAATATCAATTAAACAAAATTACTCTAAATTATTTATAAATGTATATTAATGTTAATTTTATGATATTATCCCAAATGGATTTTGAAATAGCCAAGAAAATATTACAAAACACACAAAACTAGTTTTCTTCGGCGGAATATAATATTAAATATTGAAGTCACTCCTACTAACTAAACTCATATGACAATTTTTTTATAGAAAATAAAACTATTGTCAACTATTAATATTTAGACCATGGTTGAAAATCTTAGGTCCATCTGTAAATATAACTTTCCTGTACTACATTTTATAATTAAAGAAAATGTGTGTATCTTTCACCCCCACCTATATCTACTATAGCATTGCATTTTTTTATTAAATCAAATAAAAATTTTAGCTGCACGCAGAAATACCGTATGAGTTATTGTTTTATAATATTGAAAATCCAATATTCGTTGAGTATATTGATTTTTACCAAATAGTTGGACGCCAAATAGCTCACACTTGTGTATACCATGGAAATAATATAGTAGTGGCAGAGCGGCGAAAGGAGGGGGGGGGCCATTTCTGAGTGCAGCTAAAATTTTTATTGATTTAATAAAAAAATGCAATGCTATAGTAAATATTTAAACACCTTAAAAATCAATAAGGAAATAAACTCTCACCATGTGTTAACTTTTTCAGTCAATTTTTTAGTGATATCCTGTTATTAATGATTATTATTATTTTCACCTGAAAGTCCTTATTCATCTAATTATATATTTCTATAGATGAAGCGGTTTGCTGAGGCATTCTTCACCCAAGACCATTCGATTGCATATCTTCTAGCTGTCTATGATCCCAAGTGAGCCATCGTCCGTCATGTTATTATTTTATTGGGTAGACTGAATAAGCGCGTCACTGAATTAGAGCGTGATAGTAAAAATATTATCTTGAAATATGACATAAGAGCGTTTTAGAAATACACAGTCTGGAATAAGAGCGAACATTGCAACCACTAGAATAAGCACGTGAGAATCTACCGCGTAAGAAAATGTACAGGGCCTGAATTAACGGTTATTACAATTTGTAGTTATCTTGTTCAGTTCGCGCTTTTTTAGGCAAAATCATTTACGCGGTTAATCCAGTTCGCGCTTATTCCGGTACGCGTTAATTCCAGTTTATGAATTTGACGCTCTTATTCAGTTGCGCGCTTGTTCAACGCACCCATCTAATTCCAATAAATATGCAGGCAGACAGGATGTACAATCAATCGACCTAAAACTCTGTGTATGCTATGTTAGGCTGCACTATGCTAGACTGCGTAGAGTTGTGTGTTACGTAGGCCTACAACTATAACTGCTCTATACGGAACACTCCACATGCCATTCGAAACAACTTGAGTGTGTTTACATTGTAACGCCTACCAAGATTCTCTCATCAATAATGAATTCAGGATTTGATTAGGTTAATAATTGTACTAATAAAAACTTATGAGTACTGAATTCATTCTTGTTAATCTATTTTTAGTTCTGTTTGCAATGATAACAATCCTGAATTTCGGTTTTCGTTTATTTATAACTTCTATTATTATTCATGATGAATTTAACAAAATTTGAAATGTGTTTATCACTTGGTTTTTCATGATTTCATAATTGTTAATCTATTTTACATTACTTCGGTAGTTAGTTCAATGTGTGAGAAAAGGACCCGGGGATCACTAATAAATCTGTATAAAATGTTATTACTTTACTTAATAAATAAACATTTGAAAAGGTAAATCAACGATACGATAATAAGAAAAACCCCACAAAACAATTTAAGAAGGGAATTAATTGTTTTGTGTGTTTTTTAATATATTTTGACTCTAGCGAATTGACTATATATTTCTATTAAAGCAAGGATGTTTTCAAGTCGTGAAAATTTTGGAAATATATAAAACGGTTCAAATGAGTTTCTAGTACAATAATATTATGCACATTTCAGAGTGTATATATAATATGTAATTATCATATTTTTATCTCTCCTTATCTGACAAACTATCATAGATGTTTATCAAATTTTCAGTTAAAAATAATATGTGTCACGCATTTAAAAAATATTGCTATAAATATAGATTGGTAAATATCTTACCGAAGTTAAGAATATCATATTTAATTCTATTTTGTTGTCAAATTAATTTAGTAAACTTAAATATGACTAAATTTTTACAATTAAAATTTGATGATAAAATAAATTAATTAATTAAAAAAAACTTACCAAAACAAATTTCAGAATTTTAAATTCGCGATTGATTGTTAAACATATTATTATTAATGTCATTATTAAATAGCTTTGCCAAATATAATTATAAACTTAATTATATAAATTCGTTTGCAAATTATGTGATTACTCTTATAAATATTTAATTCTTTCTATACAATTGTAATATAGTTGTAATTCAATGCATTGTGATAATATGTTAAAATTATTATAATATAACATATTGGTTAGTAATAGTATATCGGCAAATAATATATTGTATAAACAACTTTATTAACATTTTAATACAACATGAGGTTTATTAGCATCCACATGAAACCAATTTATTTAAATAACATAACATAAAAATGTGAGATACCTACCTATATTATCAAATACACTATATGGTTGTATATAATTTTTCATTTAGATGTAACAAAACTGTAATATCTGATCAAACGTCTGTTTTTGAAATTATAAATATATAGGGGGGAAGTCCTTGTCTTTACCTGACAGTACTCTTCCAATAAATGTCCCCCATCAATCATCAATCGAGTTATCCTTTTTTCCTCGCAGAGTGACGGGCCACGAACATGCATCGAGCCTAGTCCGCTCCTCGGACTACTTTCGTCACATTCAGCCGATTCCGTTGGACTGTGCCGCTATCGAGGGCAGTCCCTCTAGCCTCCCGATTATATTCGAGGACATTTACCTACCCGAGACCAATGATACTACTCCGGACAATGGTTTGTGCAAGTCAAGCATTGTTGTTTATTGTGGTTAGCTGTAATGATGTTGTATAAATAATTGCCAATGACTCGTAGATCGATTATTATAATATTTAATACACTTTTCGATTGATTAATATTAAACTATTTTTGAATACAGAGTTTCCTCTTCTCATGCACTAATAATGATTAATTGAAAACGTGAGGATTCAATCAACTTCTGTTGTCGACCAGATAATTTTTTAATGAAGTAGGAACAGTAATAATAACATTCTGTTAAGAAACGTCTGAAAATCTGATAATCGGTAAATACGCTGTGTTTATCAAATATTATAATTCTGCAAGAATTGAGGTATGAACAGCGTAGCATAGCAGTCGGATAATTATAATCCATCCGCTACATTTTCTACTCCTCAATTTTTTAGGCGTTACTGATAGATATAGTCTAAGGTGCATTAGAAAAAAAATATTGAACTTTTTTTCGGTTTGTTTGTATTTTTCAAATTTTGTCATTCTTTTTACATTCTAGATCTTAACTTATGCCATATTTTTTATATAGTACTTCTTTTCTTTTTCTTACTAATTTTGAAATAGTTAAAGATATTAGTAATTAGTTATTCTTATAAAATTTTAACAATTATAATTATTCTATGTATTGTAGGTGCATGTATGTATTTATACTTTAGAATGGAGTTAGGACATGTTGATTTTAGTCAGGAAAATGTCAGCGCGAATCCTTACAAAGTTTTTACGCAGTCAGGAAATATGCAAAAAGTAATAAATTTCAAAATATTTTCTTCTCTGCAAAAAGTGACGAATTAGATAAATTGAAAAAATGAAAAGTCAAGAATTTTGTTAAGATTAAGTAAAAAATTGTTTATTGCTATTCTTTTCTTTTCCATATTAATTGTAACATGTGTCTTTCACTTGTGCACTCTTATCTTCAATAAAAAGCCAGATCTACCCACATGTGGTGCTCCAATGTGCCCGCTCCTCTCCAACCCCCCACCTCCAGGCGCGCTCACTGGCCCCATCATATTCCGGTCGTCGGCGCGCGGCAACAGCCTCAACCGTCCCATCAGCAGCGGTACCGCCTCCTCGCCCAACATGACCCGCATGTCGGTGCCCCAGTCGATCATCACACGCGACGTCCGCATCCCCACCTATCGCCCCCTGTCCACCGGACGCCGGGCCGACCTGCCCACCCCCGACTCGGAGCGGCGCGCCTCCCTCGTCGGCTACCGCAAGTTGGCTGCCACGGAGGTCGCCCATCGACCCGAGGAGTTGCTGGTGCCGTCGTCGTCCTCCTCCTCCACATCGATGGTGGGAGGAGCGAGGAACAGTACCGCCTCCGTGGTGGTAGGACTAGGGGGGGGACACTCGAGGGATATTGCGCTGGGGACGCTGAGGCTGAATCCCGAGGAGGAGGGGGGGGCCGGGGGTCTGATCAGGCAGGGCTCCCTGCTCCCTTTCTATCGGAGTCGGGTGGTGGCGGGCTCGCTGCCCAACCTCAACTCCTCGTGCAAGGCGGACCTTAAGAGTATCAGGTATTTGGGAGGTGATCGGCCTATATGTAGCCAGGGTTCCTATGAAAAGTCAGAAATCTTGAATAAAAATTCCAGGTCGCGGTATCTTGGGAACATCTTATTTCTCACATAAAAAAAGTTTTGTGATATATTTCACTAAGAGCCTGCTTCTGTTTTTATTTCTGATTAAAGATTAATTATTGTTTTTTATTATAGTATTGTAAAAGTTTTAATTTGTTTTATTATTTTTTTAATATGTTATGAATAATTTGTTTAATAATTGATTAAATGTCTTGTTTTATTTTTATGAATATCTTGTAATTGAAGCCTTACTATACCAGCAGGTCACACTTAATATAAGAATCGTGCAAACTCCTGTTGACATGTTATTTTAGAAAACTCAATAATGAATTTAATTCCTTTAAAAAATGCCAAATATTCTTAAAAATACAGTATAACATTACATGGCATATTATTACATTAATCAAATACATATATAATCTCGTCATGATGACTTGTACAGCAATTTATTCAAATAAAGTAATAGACACATAGAAGTGTAACATCCGACACAGACTAATGCCCCAAAGCCTGCAACAATCGAGAAAGTTTAATATTCCCTTCACTAGAACCACACAACGATTAGATTCTTTTGTTGTCTATAATTCCCTTTTCTTAACAGCTGGCATTTCCAGCTAATGTTCATACATTATTATTTTGTCGGATCCCCTCTTTCAGCTCACTCTTTACCCTTTAAATTGTTCTCAGTTTGTCTAAAATAACTATATGTTTCATTGTTAATATATTTGTTGTATACTTTTCACCTCTGTGTATTTAAATGAAATCTGTTTTTATGTTTCACACATTTTTGCAAATTTTATACTGTTAATTATAATTTACCATCATACTCTTTTTTTAAATTTCTACTTATGCATAAATCTTCTAATAATAAATAATTTTATTATTATATTTAATAATATTATCCCGTACTAGAGGTTACCATGAATTCAAAATGTTATCACTGGAGTAAATGTTTTAATTACTGTCAAATATTATTGTTAATTTTTTATCGCTGATTTTAAGTATAGGCGTTTCCAACCAAATGCGAAAAATTAACTTTCTTTTAAGGGGGAAAGGCCACATTCGATCAAAAATTGTTTGTTAAATTAATTTTATTTAATTCTTATTCCATACATCGAAATCTTCCGTTTTTTCCTTCTTCCTATTTTTAATGGCCCTTGCGTACTAAGAATGTATCGCAGTTGCTCTTTTTTTCCTTTGGGAATTCTCATTTATGAATTAATTAAATTATAACAAAGGATTTATTCTTTTCTCTGTTGATAAGTATAAATTAACTTGAAAATAAATCATATTATTGGACTGGACGTTAACCTTTGTATTAATTGGTTATTTTGTGTAGAATAATAAACCTATTTAAAATATAACATAATATAGCATTCGATACTTCAGTGTCATTTTAATTACTATTTGCTCTTTCTGAGTTTAGCACTGTTAGTGTACTTATGCTGAATATATAATAGGTATCACATTTTCATTCCAGTATAATGATAAGTTTTATCACACATTTATGATAATGCAAATATTAACTCAGATTTAATGCATAACATAGATTTAATATATAAATTGACTCAACATTTTAAATTAAAAAAGTTAATCTTTTGCGTCCTTTTAATCCCCAATGATGTAGACAGACTGTTTTTATGAGAATGTTGAGTGTATTTGTAGCGTAGTGAAATGTGTGTTCTCTGAGTCATCACGTACACACAATAATTGTATCATCTCATACATCTAATAAGATATTTGACGAACCTTTTGCCGCAAAACTTTTGTTATGATCATTGTGGACTACTATATATAACATCTGGATAGACTGGCAACATTTTCTGTTGAATTGGCAATATATACAAGCAGTTATAGCGTTTCTGTTATTGTATTGTTATACATTACATTTAACCCTTCGTACGTGGGCATAATTATTTGATAGGGTTTTCTCCGTGAAGGGGGCGGGCGTATTTTACCCCACCTGGAGAAAAAAAATTTCTATCTAATTAAGATGAACTTTGGTATACAGATACCTTCTAAAGGCTTGTCGAGCTATTTTTATTTTCAAAAAATTAATCATTTGGTTTCACTTTTTATGACCTGATTACATCATAAACTCCAGTTTAGGAAAACTATTAAAAATAACGAAATATGCTATAAATTGTCCCATATTATGTGCTATAACCTTTGATCAATGTAACCAAAATGCTGGTTATTTTAATAAATAATGTTATTATTCAAGTTAATCATATATTATACTTTACGATATGCTAATTTTTTCTATTAATGTTGCATGTTTTAGCTCAAATATCATCGGAAAGTATGAAAACCTAGGTGGGTGGGGTATAAAATAGTTAAATAATAACACCATTTTTTATAGTATGTAAAAATATTCGAAATTATATTTGTTATATTTTTTAGTTAGATAAAATAATTTAAGTCTCTGAGTAAAAAAATCAGGGTCATACGATTACATCGTTCAATCAAAAACTTGAAAAATTGACACCCCCCTTCTCTCCACGTACGAAGGGTTGATAATATTACATTATAGGTGATAATAATCGCAAATTAATATATACCAAATAAACTATTTAAGTTCATTTTTACGTAAACCATAATGGAAAATAGTACATAGTTTTATTTAAATTCAAGAGTGTAGGGAAAATATTTGACAATCCAATAAAACGGATACAGAAATATATACACTATTTAAAATGTTTGAACGAGAACAATAAAATCGTCCTGTGATTGTTTCTGTTAAATTAGATTTTTGAGTTGCCACTTATTATTTTTAACTTTACGCTTTTTAGTAATCGCGCACAGGTTATTGGATGTAAGTAAGATATTTGACAACATTTTTCGCAATGCGGTTAAAAATTGTTTGGATAAATATTTGTTTATCCAAAACTATATGTGGAACTTTATGTACATACCTACCCTTCTTCAAAACAATCAATAACAAGTGAGGTTATGTTTTGACGGTGCTATTCTGAGTCACAGTCCCCTCGCCTCGGG
>JAUZND010035414.1:0-22058 GCA_034780555.1 Coelogynopora nodosa
TACATTATGTTTGTGTAAAATGGGAGCTCTATGCAAAAATACTTTTTAAATTTCGAAAATTTTTTAAAAAGTGGACATCTTAATGATCAGATTATTTTCATACAGATTCAAAAGTTTTAAAGTCGATTTCTCGCGTTTTTACTTTTGAGTAAACTTTTTAGAAATTTTTTTACTTGTTTACTTAAAATTTTACATCACGTGATGATAATCACAGACAGACAAATAATTATTGTAATAACTATTATAATAAAATCTATATTTCTATTTTTCTTATTTCTTCTTTCTTTTACTTTTACTTTTACTTTTACATTTAATTAAATTTTAAAATATACAAATTAAGGCAAATTTTCATCATTCATCAGCACACTACCAAGTTGACTCTCAACAATCTCTTTATAGAAAAATTTTACAAATTTTTTATCGTGCATTATGCCATTGTGTTCATTTTTGTCAAAAGTAACATATTTGGTATTTTTAGTATTATTCCACCTGGAACAATACGACAGGCTCTTTAAATTAACAGTTCCATCAGCTTTTTCATATTCAAATTTCGGAAATCCTTCTGGAAAGGATACTCCACGATAATCAATCTTACTGACAGTATCCATTCCTGTCCCATGAGTACACACAGTTTCGACTCCAGGATTAGTTATTGAGGATAAAAGATTATACACGTTTTCCAAGCGTTTGTATCCAATTTCCAAATTAATATCAGCGAAAAATTCCTTATAGTCCATTCTCGTGTAATTACGAACATCTGTATAAATAAGAGTCTCATTAGGATCCCACATGCTGTTTGGAAAGAGAAAAAGGGTACTTTGCATCGATCTTTGAAAATCTCGCAAAGCTCGATCCCCTACTACAAATATTCCCAGATTATCACCAGAAGAAACCAATTTAACAGTCTTCATTGTACCTCCCCAAGGAGTACTAATGGTTATCAATTTTTTAACATACTTGTCTTTCCATTCTTGAGATTGTTTTTGGAGAAGCAGTGTTGATATCAATCCACCCATAGAGTGTCCTACCATTATTACTTTTTTACGGCCGTTTTTTTCATACGTGTCAATGATCAATTTTTTCAGTTTTTCCAGTTGGTTTTCGTCTGTAATGTTAAATAAATGTATGGTAATTTTTAAAAAAATTTCTAATTAATTATTATTGCCTGGAGCATGGCGAAAATCGTACGGAGCTCCTCTTAAATTATATCCATCTTGATATCCAATTTTTTTCAATGGTTCAATCAAATCATCAAATATTTTAGCTAAAATTAAAATTAAAATGTAATGGTAACAGTGTACTTTTTGAAATAATTGGTAGTTCACTGAGGTATTCGATGGCCGATACATTTCCGTAAGAATCTCCAAACGGACGAATTTCTACGCCATCCATATTATTGCCCACGTTGTATTCTGTTTCATTGTAGTGAAGTCTAATAAATTATTATGACTAAAATTGTTGTTTTTTTAACGTCATTCTTTCTAAAAAGCAATTGATAAAGACAATAGGTGTCAGTTCTTCAATACTGACCCATAATAGAAACCAGTCGTAATTGGTTCGACATAATCTATAGTCACTTTTTGCGTTTGTTAGTTTGGCTTCGAGTTTAGTACCTCCATCACCGGGAACTAGTATAAATTTCATGAAATAAATAATTGAATGTTTTTAAAATTGAAAATGTTTTAATAAAAAGTATAAATTTCACGAAATAAATGATCAAATGTTTTTAAAATTGAAAATGTTACAATGAAAGTTAATCAAAATACCAAAAATAACTGGATCAAGTTCCAATTCCAACGGTGGTCCACCTATAAACTCATACTCAATCTCGTTTAAATCACTCATCCCGATTATCATGTAAAATACGTTTATCATAAACAAAATCTTAAACATTTATTGCAATAATTAAAAATATAGGGCAGATAAATTTTATAAATTTATAAATAAATTATCGAAAAATGAAATTTCTTCCGAAAAAATACTTTATTTGTATACAATTTGCTATAAATAATGAAATATCTGAGATACACACACAAAAATGTTGTCAAAACCCCAATTTATATTTGCATAAAATCTATACTATAGAGTCTTATAAAATAAATTTATTTTATCTTGGCAAATTTTCAAATTTGCATATTGTATTGATAATTTAAAAATAATTTATTTATAAATGAAAAATTTTTTAAAATCACCGATGGTAAGTTACCCTTGGTAATTACCATACACCACGAAAATAAATTTCTGATTTATTTAAAACTACCATTTATAATTATAATAGAATATTAAATATTTGCTCGTCATAATAACTCTTTGGATCTCAAATTTACTCTCAACCAACCCTAACAAAGCTAAGAAATCTATAAAACAATAAAATATAATGTAAGACATTATTATAATGTAGAACACTTTTTTGAAACCAATTTTAAATTTATAATTGTGCTTCTAATCCATTTTATTTGGATCGAGTTCATAATATTATTATACTATGTGATGTTGAATGTGTAAACTTTGATTTCCATTTTAATTTTTATATATTCATTTTAGGAAGCAAGGCGCTTTTCCCGAAAAACCATATGTCATGAGTCAAGATTTTTTCAACTCGGTCTCAAAGGCTTTAACGTATCCCAAAGATGGAGGTGTCAAATGTGCCAATTATCTTAGTTATGAACGAAAAGTAGTTGAGACGATTGTATTTGTGTTGATAAGTTTAGTGGTGTTTAAATTTAGTTATGTTAGGTAATTTTTTATTTTTATTATATTTTTTTATTTACATGTTAATTTATTAAAATTTCAAGACTGCGATATCCAAAACATGAAACAAAATCAGAATCTTCCGATCGATTCGGTAAAAAGGTAGCATTATCCTTCATGTCACTTATATTTGGAGTCGAAGTCGGATTTAAACTCTCAACGGATACATTGACTTACCTTTTAAATCCTTGTCATATTTTGACACTTATTCAAGTAAATTTGCACTTATTATTTTTTTATAGAAATTTTTTGAAATTTTGTCCATTTTTTATAAAAAGATTAAATATTTTAATTAAAGATTTTACATTATATATTATAATTTATAATGATTTTTATGCTTTCATTCAAAAATGATTAATATTAATTTTTAATTTTAATTTATTTTTATAAAAATTTTGATTCAATAATTTTCTTCATATTAAAATAAATTTTTAGTTTTTTTACAAATTATTGACATTTATTCTGTTATTTTCTTCATTTTAATATAAATTTTCAATTTTTTGACGAATTATGAACATTTTTTTATAATTTCTCAATTAATTTATATCTTAGAACTAAAAAATTTTATATTAAAATGAAGAAAATAGCAGAATAAATATTTTTGTTTTTCCTGCAAAACTTTTGATATTTATAATGATTTTTTTTACAGACAACTTTAAATTTTCCTAGATTATGTTACTCACTCTCTCCAACAACAAGTACTCTATGGCCATTTTTCGAGTACACATGCATGTTCTTCATGGCGCAGTACTCGCATTACTCTTTCCCGTTTTATTTACACGTCATGTAAATAAATTTAAAATAATATAAAAATATTATTTTAACAATTTAGTTACCTTTCGAAGTCCACACATACTACATTCAACATGTATTGATTTTAGTTATACCCTACTACCTGATGAGACTTGGAGGAATATATACTCCTGAACCTTTGGGGGATTTTTATTGGTGTTTGATGACATTTTCGCTGGTAACAATCTATCACATGTTGGTTTTGCAGCCTTTATCGATGGTTAGTTTTAAAAACTATAATACAAATGAAATGAAATTAATTTTATAAACAGTTCACGTATTTTAATCTCAATAATACTATATGCCCCGCCGTCTCAGATCCATTCAAAGGACAGTGGTATCGTTGTTTTGCATTGGTTCACCAATTTCTACTGATAATGATTGTTGGAAAGTTGTACACTATAATTGCAAAAATATTTATCAAACCACTCCAACCCTTTTCCAGTTCAGAACAAGAAGATTATTACTGGGAAACGAATGTACAGAAAAATGACAAAAAGAAGAAATAATTATATTTATAATCCATTTACGAATATTATTTTTTAAATTTTATCATTATTTACCCAACGGTTCCTTCAGCCGGACAATTTGAGCCTTGACATTCTGAAGTTTCTGAATAAAAATTAATTTTAATGTTATTCATGAATTCTTAATAATTTATCATGTAATTAATTTATTACCATAAACTTTAATCTCTGACAAATGGCTTCCAAAATCGTTGTTTGCTTCGCAATAATATAGACCAAAATCTTCACCATTGACGTTTTCAATGGTCAATTGATTCCAAAATGTAGCTATCCCCATCTGAGCTCTAGAAACGTCTACTTCATGACGATAGTCGTCTCTGATAAGTCTCCTTTCTCCTCCTTCTAACCTGTGCCAGTTTATTTCTGGATCTGGATAACCTTTTACTATACATTCTAGGATTAAATTAAATTGGCGATTTGGCGCTTGTCCATATGTGTTTTGCACAGGTTTCGTAAAAGGGGCAAAATTAACATATAGAGCAATGTCGAATATAGCTACAGGACGAACTCTGTTATCTGCCACACAACGATAAACCCCTGTTGATCTTCTGGTAATGTTGGTGAAAGAAAGAACATTTGATTTTACTATATTGAGATTTTGTTCAAAGTAAATTGGTCGGCCATTTGGTCGCGTCCAAGTTATGTTTGGTTTTGGTAAGCCATAAGCTTCGCAGCGAAGTTCAATGGATCCAAATTCGTTTACAGTGGTTGTTTTCGACGTTTTTGACATTATTATTTCTGGAGGAGCTAAAAAATGTATACATTTATTTTTATTTTAAACGTAAAATATAGCAGAGATATTTATGAATAGTATTTGTAAATGAATTAAAAATTAGTTATTTTAAATTACACATGACCACGAGTTTTCCAGTAATGCGCGGATCATTTATATCAGCGTCGTCGTCAACAGACACATGACAAGTATAATTTCCAGAATCTGTAGATTGTAGCTTTCTAATTATCTAAATTGTAGACTTTTTAAAATTTTAAAAATTGTTTAAAAACCATTAAAATTATTAAAATATACATTTATCGTAAAAAAAATAATTTACCAAGGTAAATGTTGCTTTATCTCCAACTTGCTCTACCTCAATGTCATACTTTCTCATACCATCAGCAACCAATTGGATATTTTCAATATTTGTTATAACCAGTCCATTGCTGATTGTCAGTCCACGATTTTCTGATATCCAATGAACCTGATAAATGTTACAGTTTAGTATAATTTAATTTAAATTTTATAATAATTGAAAATGTTTGAATAAAAAGTCCAAATTTCATGATATAAATGATCAAACGTTTAAAATTGAAATAAAATTAAAATTGTTTAAAAACATTACTCTACTAATTGAGGAAAGTCTTGTAACGGTACAATTTAGTTTTGCAGTTTCTCCAATGTTTTTTATAACGGGTATTATGCGATGTGATATTTTGGCTCTATCTTGAAAAAATGATCCTAAAAAATAAATTTAGTATAAATCTATGAAAATGTGATACTCATTTTATACCTCTAAAGCACATTAATAGTAAGGTCCATTTCACCAAATTAATAGAAAAACTCATTATTAAATTGGCAATATTTTTTATATATAAAATTTATATTTAAATTTTTTTATAAATCATTATTTCAATATGGATGATTCAAAAAAATCCACAGTTACAATAATAAATTTTTCATGTGTGACTATAAAATAAATAAAATAAAAAAATTCCGTTATAAATTTGTATTAATTAATTTAAATATTAGATTTATTATATATATTTAGTTAATTCATTAAATTATAAATTTTAAATTATAGTCTCACTATTCTTGTAGTCTCTCTGTTTACGGAACAAGATCTCCTGGAAGGGAAAGTAGAATCCATCCTTTTCGTGATTGTAAAGTTTCGAGCGCCCAAATTCACAACACCTGGTACTGAAGAGTAGGTAAACTTTTGAAAATATTCATTGGATCGTTTATCACTTTCGATTTGACAATTTTGCGCTTTTCTATATTTGGCCATAGTTAGTGCGATGACTTCCTCCTGTGTAATTATTAATTTATAAAGATTGTTTAAATTATTATTAATATACTGATTCATCAAGCTGTCTCTTTAGAGTTTTTATTCTGTTTCTAGCGTCGTTCAGTTTGTCATTTAAGCCTTCATTACTCTTTTCATAACTTTCGTGTAGATTTTTTTGATCGAAAATTTGTTTTTCTAATCTTTTTATAATAATTCTACTTTCTTTCATCTCTTTTTTAGCAATTTCGTAATTACTTTCGAGTTCTTGAGTTTTAATTATTAAAATTTAATAAATAAATAATAAATAATATATTAATAAAATATTAAACACCTTTTACGTGCATTGTAAGCTTTTGATACATTCTTTTACTATCGCCGTTGGAATTCATCTCACTTTTTTCCAGTTTTCCTTGAAGGATATACATTGTATCTTCCAATTTTTTCTTTTCTTGCTCGCAAGATCGAAAACTATTAAAAAATTATTAAATTAATTAATATTTGTTTTTTAATTTTTAAAATATTCTTTGTACCTGTCTTGTTCTAATTTATAATCTTCCTGTAGCTTGCTGTGGTCATTCAGCACTCTTTCCATAGAATCTTCCATTTGTTGTTTAGTTTTCTGCAAGTCTTCCAAGGTGGAAATTGTACACGAGAGTTCATTTTCTAGTTTTCGTTTTTCGCGCGATATAGTCGTAAAATTTGATTGTACGTCCGCCAATTGTTCTTGTTCTTCAGCCAAATCAATTTGAGCGATTTTTCTTATTCTTTCAGACTAAATTTTTAATGTTCAAAATTGTTTTTTTAAATATAATCTGTCATTGAAATTACATTATCGTACGCACTTTTCACATCTTCGAGTTCATTAGCCATGGTGTCGTGTTTTCTTTCCAAAATCATAAATCCTTCTTTCAAATCATTCGATGTTTTTCTATCATCATCCAGCAACATGTCAAGCTCCTATATAAATAATATCACTATAATTCAAAAAAAAATTAATAATTTTGAAAAAAAGTTACAATATCACGAAACTTTTTAATAAAGTCTTACATTAACCCTGACTGATAAGAGTTTATTAGCTTTCGAAAGTTCTGCGTTAGCAATTGCGAAATTTTGTTGCTGCTTTGAAAACTCTACACGTTCCATTTCTAATGTCTTTTTATACTTGGAAATTTCGCTTCTCATCTTGCTCTCGTTATTTTGATTCGTGGTATGCAATTCGCTGTTGAGTTTACTATTGGTTTTTCTAAAAATAAAAATAAAAATAAAAATAAAAATAAAAATAAATAAATTGCTGAGTTAACCTAATTTCATCCAACTGCTCCGTAATACTTCTAATTTCATTTTCCAATTCTAAGAAAAAAAAACAAAAATTTACCAAATTATTCAAATTTACATACAAAAGTTAAAAATTTCAAAACACAAAAATGTTGCCATAAATAAAAAGCAGCCTGTGAAAAGATAAAATCGCTCAATTGATACAAAAACACTGTAACAATATGGCGCTCAACGTTTATTGCGTTGCAACACTCGTGCATAATTGTGTGGTTGTCATATTAAATTGCCTGTAACATGCGATTTATAAAAAAGGCGCATATTTTTTCGTCATTCTCATTATTCACATAAATTGAAAATTTGAAATTTTAATTAATTTTTGATTTAAATTAAATTAATATTAATTACTCTGTTTGTTGTTTGAAAATTCATTTGTCACTTTGAAAAATTTATCTTGCAGAGAATGAGATTCCATACATTCTTCTTCATATTTTTGTATCAAAGTGTCCAATTCAGATCGACATGTAGTATTTGCAGATACGAGGTTGTTGTGTTCCTGGATTTTCAAAATTGGGTAATATTTATAACATTTTAATAAAATATTTACTTGCTCCATTTCCGAACAATAGTCTCTTAGTTGGCTCAATTCGTTGCCCACTTTTAAAAGGCTTTTTTGCTTTTCATTTTTGGACAATTCCAATTGTTTGACATTTCTCTCCATCTCATCAGTTCTTAATGCCAAACCGTTTCTTTGTTCTACAAGACTCATGCGCTCTTTTTTCAGCTTGTCGTTTTCTTTTCTTAGTCGGCGACAATTTTCATCCAAGCTTTCTAGTTTTGAGTCAATTTGAATCTAGACAAATTTAAAAAATGTTTTTTAATCATTCATTTAATCAATCACTCTTCTTTTTTCTTCGTCTTGACCTTTTGCCGTTAATGATTCAAGTTGAATCATTAATTGCTGTTTTTCTCGTTCCATTCTGAATTTTTTAGTATTTTAAAATTACTATTTTTATAAAATTAAGTTACCTTGCTTTATTTCTACTGTTATTTTCAATCTGTTGGGTCATATCATTAACCACATCATTGTGCTTTTTTTTCATGTTGTTTTCATAATTTTCCAGTTTTATATTTGCTTGTTCTAAATCTTTTTTTAGCTTTTGTGTTTCACTTTCTTTTTTTCTCAAATTTTCAAATTTTGTTGAATTTATCTCTTCCACTTCTTGCAATTGCTCCAAGGTTGATTCTAATTTAAGTGAGATGTCGTTATATTCCTTTTCCAATCTAAGTCGTGAATCACGCTCTTCTTCCATTAAATCTTCCATTTCTGCTACTTTTTTCTAAATTAAAGATTTTAATTTTTAATTTTTAATTCAGTTACCTCTAATCGATGCTCACTGGTCGGAGACAGTCCCCTATATACCGAATACCTACCCGTATGAACATCTTCTTCTTCTTCTCTCATGGTAAGTTTATTGAAATATATATTTTTTGATTTTTATTTATTATAAAATCTATTCTACTGCACGAAATAATGATAAAAATGGATTAAATAAGAATATAACTAAAAATGAACGTAATATGAACAAAACTCGCCACATGCTAAAAGCTCATTTTTAAATGTGCAAAAACATAATGTATGAGAAATTTTTAGTAATTTAGAAATTTATAAGCGCTTGGTAGATTCCGTGACCTCAATACATTTAATTTTTTTCGAATTACCTGATGGTTAATTATTATTACCAGACTTTTTAGGTGTAAGTATCACATTACACAGAAAGTTGTTTTTCTTTATTGATAAATTTAGTCTTTTGAGATAATAAACTTTATTATATAAATGATACAATTAATGGTGTAAATATGATGATTTGTTAATATTATATAATGAGTTATTTGTCTTTTTATTTTCAATTTTAAACACATTTGATCGTTTATTTCGTTAAATTAATACTTTTCATTCAAACCTCAAATGAGTTATTTATAAATTGTATCAATCAACAAAACAATATCATCAAAAATTTTTATTCGTTATGCAATTAAAATTTTATTCCAATTGACAATTTTTTTTAACGAAAAAACATAAAAAAAGTGAGGAAAATACAAGATTCATAAAATACATGAATAAAATCTTTAAATAATTGGAAAGTGTGTAAAATTTTTTTAATGTGCGTTCTCTCATAAACATTTATTTCGTCAAATTTATAATTTGTATTCAAACATTTGACAATTTATTTCTACAATTTTAATTTTTTTTCAAAATTCACCAATTTTAAAATATATAAATGATATGATTTTGTTTGTGGCAACAACCAACACCAATATAAAACAATATTAAATATATATTTGTATCAACTGGAAATTTTTTAAAAAAAATAATATAATTAATTTACACTTACCTATTTACCTATCTAGCTACATTTTAGATTTTACACGTTAATCCAAAAATATGGCTAAAAAGGCTAAGAAAGTGAACGAAAAGATACAACAAGCAGATGTTGTAATTTAATAGATTTAATTAATTTTAATATAATTTAAAATTTAAAATATTTAGTTTGAACCGGTAGTATTAGAAAGTAGTCAGAGCTCCACTGTAGTCTTACTACTCACCTCTAACGAAGAAGAGGTGGTGATAAAATCGCTAGAATCACTTGTCAGATATGCGGATAAGTGTAAATAATTAATAACAATATCTATTATAATGTTAATAATATCAATCTAGGCGACGAAAATTGCAAGGATTTGTATGACTTGTTTATCGTGGATATTCTTTTGAAACTGATGAACTCTGAAAACAAAACTATTCGTAGAAACTCCATTATGTGTCTTTCAATTTTGACAAAAAATGGTAATAAAAGTGAAAATTATATATCCATTATATAATAATTTATATTACAAATTTACTGTAAATTGACTATAGTTGATGTAAAAAAAAGTCTTAAGGAAAAGAAGCAAGTTTTGCACACTTTTATTCAGCTTTTGGCGCCAGAAGGTACACTTTTTAAATTAAAAAAAATATTTACAAAAAATTATATAGAATCTAACGTAATCCACGAATATGCGACCATGACCTTAGCAAACATGTCGACAGATTTGGATGCGGGGTTGCAAATTGCTCAAGGTGGAATAACGGAATCTTTGGCAAGATTATTGGAATCGCCTGATGCGTACGTTCAGAAAAATACAATAGAAACAATTGCAAACTTGACTCAAAATTATCAATATCGTACCTTGATGAATAATGTCGAAATATTCCCGCAGATTTTTAATTTATTAAAAAGTGAATATTCATTGATACAGTCAATTACCCTCAAATGTCTGCAAAGTGCGTCTTTGGATGGTAAAATACATTTTAAAGTTATAATATTTAATTATAAAATTTAATTAAGTCACTAATCGAAAAATAATGCTTGGATTGGATGCTGTAACAAAATTGGTTAATTTCCTCTCTCACACGGAATGGGCCGATTTACACCCCAATGTTATATTTGTCATTGAAAATTTGTTGGAAGATGAACAGCTTGGTGAAGTAATTGATTTATTTTTTTGCCGTTTACATATTTTATTTTTATTTTTATTTGATAGAATTTGAGAAATTGTGGCGCTCTGAAAAAAATCAGCAATATGCTATTGGATCTAAATTTTGAGGAAGAAGAGGTAGTAAAGAAAAAGGCGACTAAAAAGGATGCTGGGAAAGCACCAAAGAAGAAAACGATCGCTGATGGTAATCTTTATTTTTTGAAATCAAAGAATCAACTTTTTTTTCACTCTACAAAGTCTTTAAGTTGTTCAAAATGCACAAATTTAAAAAATTAAAACATACTTTGACAATATTACAACCTATTTAATACAAATAAATTATACAGTTTTTATTAATTATCACTTAATTTAAAATTTGTTGTTACCATAACGTGCATAATTAATTAAATAAGAAATTTACCTACCAATTTTTAAAATATGTGATGTATGAAACATTAGCTATTCAATGATATAAAAATATATTTTTAAAAGTTGTGGTTCAACAATTATTATTTTAAGAGATAATTAGTAATTGATTAATTAAAAAAAATTATCTGACTAATTTATTCCGTGTCAACTGTTTTCTATATATTATTGACTGTAAGGTTTTAAGTTTTTATATAGTTAAAAATATCTTCATCGTAACAACATATATACCCCACATTTTTGATTATATAATTATTTTCTTCTTTAAATTTTGTCCTGCCTAGACAAAGGAAATACACAGGAAAGTGCTGCTGAAGCTGCCAATAAGTTATCCAATGAAGTAAAAGAAAGTTTATGCAATACAATAGCCAAGGCTAGTTTGAATCGTATGTTTACTTTTCATTTTTATAGTTTTTTCTTTTTTATTCATTTTTTTCTATAATTTGTATTATTTTTTTCCTGATTAAAAATTATTCAGACGAAAACATTAAAGTCTTCCACGAGTTTGATATTGACAAAACTCTAATAGGAATGCTCTCTGCCGATGATTGGAAGGTAGTTTATGCTGCTTGTAGAGCTTTGGGTGTAATGGCTGTAAATTCAATTTGCAGGGAAGCAATTGTGACTAAATATGGTTTTTTTTTAATTTTTGATTTTTTGATTTTAGTTTTAATTTTTAATTTTAGAGGGACTCGAATTGTTGCTAAAATTGATAAGAAATGATCACTCTCACATCAGACAAGCAGCAACGCTCTGCTTGGCGAATTTGGTGTTTGAAAAGGAGAATTATGCACGGTAAAATTTAAAATTATTAAATTTTATAACGATAATTTTTTTACTATTTTTCAGAGAATTGAACAAATCATCAATAATTGAAATTATAAATTCAATTTTGCAGGAAAGTAACGATTATTCAGTTATCAACGCTGCTATACTATTGCGAAATATGGCCACTGTGGACCCTCTTATTAAAACAGACTGTATTAAATTTGGGTCTGTAAAAGCAATGCTTTCGTCCATCAAAATTAATATGAAGTTTTTTTAATTTTTATAAAATTAAAAAATAATATATTTAAATAATAATATTTTTTTATTTTCTTGTTTTAAAATGAAAATTAGATGCGTGAGAATGTTGATTGAAGTTATGAAGACTTTGGCGTATTATTTGACTGACTATGAAGCCAGATGTGTGGTATATTTCAATAAATATATAATTAATATTTAATATTATTAATATCTTATATTAATCATTTATAATGATAGTTTGACGATCAAGGAGGTGTAGAACTTGTGAAAACGTGTCTTGACACAAATGATATCAATCTAATTAGATACACTTCCCAGGTTATAGCAATGGCTTGTAATGATGATAAACTTGTCAAGAGATTCATCTTCAATGGGTAATTCTTTAATTACATTGTTTTGTTTTAATTTTTATATTTTAGAACTTTGTCAAACTTGATTACAATACGAAATACCAGGAGTAAATGGACTGTACATTCGGATTTTGCCATTGAACGTATTCTGAGTGGCGACTTGACTATTAAATTTGCGTATTGCAATAAATTGGGTACTTTTTTTTATAAAAAAATATTAAAATTGAAAATGTTTGTTTAAAAAGTCTAAATTTTACGAAAGAAATAATCAAATGTGTTTAAAATTGAAAATGCTTAAATAAAAAGTATACATTTCACTAAATAAATGATCAAATGTGTTTAAAATTGAAAATGCTTAAATAAAAAGTATACATTTCACTAAATAAATGATCAAATATTTATAAAATTAAAAATATTTGAATAAAAACAATAAATTTCACCAATAAAAATAAATAAATAAAGATGCTACCGACGTAATTCAAACTCCATTTGCTGACTTGGGTAGAATGAATCTAGAATCTTCAGATATAAAATCACTACAAGAATTATATTCCGAACAACTCAATCATAAAAAGCCAATCATACTCATTAATCCGGAAAATTCAAAGTAATATAAAATTAAATATCTATAAAAGTTAATTGATAAAAAAACAGTCAACAAAATGACCAACCACCTAATGAAAACAATGAAATAAATTTACCATCAACAAAACAAATTGAAAATGATGAAGGAATAGACGAAATTGTAATCCCATACGATAATCGTCTATCTGGATACATAGAATATGTCATGAAAAACATTGAACCATTATCAACTGTTGAAAACCAAATATCTTCTCTAGCATTGTAAAATTTTAAATTTTAAATTTTAAATTTGTATAAAAAATACTCACGCAATTTTTATAGCTTTGTTTCTAAACAAATGGGAGGTTATGTTGATAAATCTCGATTAAATCAGTTTTCTTACAAGTTGGAACTAAATGAAATTAGATGTCTCAATAAATCCAATGTGATTTTGATTGGAAATATTTTCAAAGGGTTGCATGATTTTAGAGCCATTCTGTTCAAGGTACTAGCCGATAGACTATTGATACCTTGTAGTCTCGAGCGAGGTGAATACGGGAGATATTGGAACACCATTACAATCTTACCAGAAGACGAATCGAGAGCTATAACGAGGAGGGTAATTCAAATGATTTAAAAAATATAAATTTTATAATTTTATTAATTTTTATTATTTTAAAATAAAATTGTGCAATTTAGGTTAAAATGATGTCGAAAAATTGCATAGTAGATTTGGTTCATCATGTTGGAAATTTGATTGATGAAACGAGCGACGAAGCTGCGGTATATAAAAATCTTAGATGTTGAATTACTATATATAATTATTATAAAATGATCAATTAAATATGTTTGTAAAATTTTCACAATTTATTTCAATTAATTAATAGTATTAAATTTAAATATAGGCTCAGAGAGTGTTGAATCTTTTCGTGTAAATTTTACTTTACGATTCTTTTTTAATTTTTTATTTCTTTCGTATTTTTCATTTTCATTTTCTAGATTTTTGTTATTTTCGACGGGAAAGTGGACAAACACAATTTTTGTACAAACTACTAGAGTGTAGGTGTTGTAGAGAAAGTCTATTGTGTATGAGAGGAGGACTGGTACATATGCGAGTAATTTTTGGTAATACTGGGCGCTAGCAGTTGAGTATGTGTACCTAAATTTAGAATAATTTTTTTTCAAGAAATGGTGATATTTTAAAATATCTTGAAATATTTTATCTGATTTATAATATAAATTTAATTAATTGATTATTTTCATACCATGTATCTGGATATTCTTTGAGATCCAACGATGAAATATTAAAATTTCCATTCATAATCTTTTCCAACTTTTTCTTTGTGCTTCTCACAATTAACAGTTGCATAAGATTATTATCATAAATATCACAATCCCTTGCCAGATTGGTCAATATTTTGTCGGTAAAAGAAACTGCCTTTATATGGCATGCTTCATTACCAGTATTATTTTGATTTCTACTCTTTTTTGTGAAATATCTATTTCTCTTCCTCTCACCACTTTTGCTCGACTCGTTTTCATCAAATCTGATGGCATAAGGAGGATAATCAAACTTTAAAAACAGGTCATTGAGCCCGATTACTTGGAAAATATCTCCAATACAATTGATTGATTTTGTGTAAATTTTGTAAAACTCTTCCATCAGTGAAATGTTGCAAATGTACTGTGAGTTTTTTAATTTTCCTCCTTCTTTACTTCCACATTGAGATTCTTGGTCGTTTTTGAACATTTTATAAATCTCTAAAAACTCGTTAAAAGTGTTTATATCATTTTTCGAATTGGGCAAATAAGATCTCATGACAGTAACTTGAAATAAAAAGGATCGATGTCTTCGATCATACCAATTTTTGTAATCCAACCTGCATTGATTCAATAGGGACAAGTAGTCAAGGCACGATTTTTGCAAATATTGCTTGTAAAAAACGTCCTTTGAGAAATTGTAACCGTTTTTGTTTTTGTTTTTGTTGTATAGAGGATAGTTTAACTTAATTTCCGCTTCTACAACGGGGTTTGGTGCTTTTTCGCTCCTTTTTTCGTACATAATGGCAAATTATATAGTACAAAAACACTTTACTAGTTTCAATATTTTGAATTAAAGAAAGTCTCAAGTCGACAGCAATTAGCAGTGATATTCAGTATTCTTATTCATTTATTATTTAAATAATTGATTCATTTTATTACTGAGAAATGTATGAATAAAAAACGGACAGTTAACATTAATTTATTGTTTGAATAGAATGGAGCACGTAATTGGAACAATTTGGATAAAATGTTTGTTATTTGTTCCAATTGTCCAGTATAATTAGATCTGTGTCTTTTTTGAGGGCAATTTTAAGTTTTTTATTTTGTGATTCTGTTTTATCTAGATTTGACACGGAATTTTTTGATTTTTAATGTACTTTTTGTATGGATCCATTTTTTAATCCTGTCATTTTTGAATATATGGGTTAGAATAATGTAATAATTATTATTATAATAATATTGATACAAAATATTGCACTATTAACTATTGTTAAAAGATTAAAAATTGATCAGTGTTTATTTGATTAATAATTTAATCTAAAATTCAGAATTTTTGCAAATAATAAAAAATTTAATGAGTAAACTAAAGTTTTTTTTAGTAAAAACCCATTTTAATTTTACAAAAACTATCTTTAAATTTAAAATTATGTATGATTATTACTTGTATCGGTCGAAAAGTATCACTTCATGCGATAGTAGAATTTAAACTTATTCACTGGCAATACTATGAATTTTGAAGGCCGAGTACAAATTTACGATACGATACAAATTGTTAATTTTATTTTCAAACTGTTTTGAGCGTTATTTCCGATTTTCATAAATTTATACTATTTATGTGGTTCACCTCCCAGTCCTCAGCCATCGAACCCTGCATCACTTATCTAACAACCTCTGACCCATCAATCACACCACTCTCCACCACCTAATACTACCAAAGCTAACACTCTCAATGAATTAACTAGATGTAGTATCATTTTAATTTTACTTTTATAAATTATAATAATATAATAATTATATAAATATATTCTATATATAGAATATCATGTACAACAAAATTTACCTATAAATAATAATAAAAAAGACGCTGTGGTCAAAAGAATATTTTATGTAAAAAAAGTTTTTTGATCAATCAATTTTATTTTGTTGTTGTATAATGATGATCTATACTGATAAAAATTAGCCAAGTGTAAACTTACAATATCCATTTTCTTAAAAATGATATTAATTTTATGAAAAATATTCAAAATGAACTATTTTTGACTAACCAATAAAATTGATTCATTTTTTAAATTTCAAATATTTCAAATAATTTCAATAAAAAGTTTAAACTTTATTCACATTTTTTAAATATTATCATATTTTATTGATTTTTTATAAATTTTAGTTTACCTTCCAAAACATTTTATTTCTAAAATTCTCAAAAATTAATTTTTGTAAAATATCATTGAATTCCAACGTAATTATTACGTTTTGTAGAATAACACTGCATTGTCATTGGTGAACAATTACTATAGTAGCACATTTTAAAGTAAAATTTATTATTGGACTGTAGACGCGTCTATCTATATACATGTAAGGACTAAAACGTAACAATTATAACGTTGTGTTTAAAATTATGTGCGATTTATTATCGTTCCAAGTTAACACGTTCACAGTTGGAAAACTTGTTACCGGATAAATATTAATCGAGGATTAAAACCCTGTTTATTTACATTTTCAAGATTTATTTGAGAATCACGAATCATTTATAATTTATCTATTTTAAAAATACACATGTGTCTTTCAAAAGAATTGAAAATTACCGCAAAAGTAAAATGTAAGTTTTATGTACAATTATAAATTAACAAAACAAAAATTAAAATTTTTTCATGTCACGAATCGCGATTATTTATCGAAGTTTTGCTCAAATGCTACATTAAATTTTAGAATACTATTTAAAATTGTAGCTAAATTAGTGTGAGAGTCTACCACTAGGGTTTAACTCACATGTGTGCACGTGCTTTCAACTTGCTAGAAATAAAATAAAGATATGATTATTATAAAAGTTGTCTTGGTTCTATCTTCAGATTCTCGACTAGGTTTGTTTTCCACATATGCGCCTAAATTAGATTCGTCGCAGTTTGAATTAGCCGTCTAGATTGGAGAGATAACATAGAAGATATCAGATATGTTGCATCAAAATATTCATTGTTAAAGTTTATAATATATCCCAGCTTTAAACTCATTTTTAATTGAAGAGCATTTACCATTTATGTATATTTTAATGGTTGGTTCATTTAAATGTTCATTAATTGATAGGATTTGTGGTATAACCTTCTAATTTTTCAATAGAATTGGAAAAACACTTAATAAAAAAAGCACATCATCAACATCATCCCAATTAAAGTCAATTAAAATCACTTCGGCTTTCAAGTTTTGCAGCTTTTTAATAACGTAGTAAAAATAATTCCATCGAGTACGTGCCACTTTCAAAAATTTTTTTTCCTCAAATTTTTCATTCCGCAGTAGCGTCTGAAGACTTACTGAACTTATTGATCAATTTAAGTACACGCTCCTTAAATTTTTTATACGGTTGAATATTTTCTATAACTTTGCATACAGTATTGATGACGTGCTATGCAATTTCATCTTTTGAGAATATCAAAATCCTCATCATACTCATAATTACAAGCCAAAATATGTTGGATTAAAATATTAATATTCGGACCCGCCCATGGATTATTGTGAGGCTAATGTAAATAAGGTCCCAACAGAGATAAATTTGATAAATTTATTATTATTTTATCATGGAAACAAAATATTCAAAATTTCAAACCGAGTTAGTAAACAAACGCTACATTGAAATTGAAATATTAAAAAAATGACTCACATTATGTATTCAACAACAGACAGTTTTAAACAGAAACTTTTCATTTCCGTAATAGTAAAAGGTAAATAAACTTCTGAATCATAAGTTATTATTCAACATTATTATAATAAGATTACTAAAAATTAAAATTTCCCGTCCGAAAAAAAATGATATAGACAGTAGAGCGGCCAAAAAAAAATGGAGTAATGGGCCATGACGAAGTTTACGGTGTATTCATCCAAGAATCAATAATATTTAAAAAAATTTCGATTTTGACGAGTGGAAAAACCTCATTTTGACCATACTATTAAAATTTATAAACATGAAAACAAACATTTATATATATATATATAAATCATATATGAGATTTATGTACATTGAAACAATCGTGGAGACTTTCTTTTTGCCATTTTGAATTTAAAAAAAAGACGTTCAAATATGGTCTTTAGAGGTAAAATTGTACAATAAAATGTGTGCGTGTTTGTTTGTAAATTTTGTTTTGTAGAGGATTAATTCAAAAATGTACATACAAATAAATACATACATAATAATATATGGTGTTTTTTTCCATGTTTGAATTGCAGTATAGGAATGCCTATAATGATTATTATAATCTGTAATATTAATTGACTGCATGGTAAAATTTGTAGTTTAATTTTGCTCATGAACTTTATTTATTTTTTCGTCACGTGTCAATAACGATAATTAATAATTAATAATTGTACAAATGTATGGCATACATCGGGTTTTATATGTACGTACATGTACTCTAAATGTATGGTACTATTTTTTTATCGTACATGTATGGTTGAAACACTAAAATTTAGTGATTAAATGCCGTTATTTTAACTCTATATAATATTATAAAGTATACTATTTACTAATTTTTTACTTAGATTGGGATTTCAATGACAATACAATTATAATAAGTAAAGAAAAATGTCTTGAAAGCGACTGGAAAGAGGGCGATCATCTGTACGACGGCCAATTCAATTACACCCTACTTTACATGCCAATTTTCAATCACTACAACATGGAGCCCCATTTGGCGTACATTATAAAGCCCTATTGTAATGTATTTATACGTGACCACCAAATATTAAACCTAAGAAAGATTGATTTAAATTCGTGCAAAACTCTAAAGGCCTTAACTATTATTGACACTGAAAACAATTTTGACGATTCCGAGATTGAACTAATGTTGGATACTATATTTGTTTGTCTCGAAAATCGAATTGTCGTCAATAGTATGAAATTGAATTATGAAGGAATCTTGTTGAAGCTTCAGTTTGATGAAAATGATTTGATAAACAAAAAAGATGACGACTGGTTTTTACTAGAATATGACAACAATGGCCAAGTTTATTACGTTGATACTCACACTGATATTACCTTTAAACAGACTGATTCGGCAATTTCATCTCTTAGTACCTGCAATCCGACTGAAATTAAGTTAAACTTGTATAAATATTTTGGAAACGAGCAACAAATCAAATTCATCAATCTCATTTTGAGCGCAAAATTGGAATCCTCCAGTAAAGCGGACGTTGGTTTAATTAGAGGGTTTGTAATTACAAGTGATAATGGGAACGGTAAAACTTTTTTACTAGAGAGCTTAACCGAGTCACTTTACAAACATGATATTCCTGTTCGTAATTTTTACGGAGAGACAACCCCGGAACTATTGAAGTTTTTGGAAGATGATGAGCATTCAGACTCGGATAGTTTAATGCACGTCCTGATTGTTGATAATTTAGATATTTTCGCAATAGA
This sequence comes from Coelogynopora nodosa, assembly GCA_034780555.1. Taxonomy (NCBI): domain Eukaryota; kingdom Metazoa; phylum Platyhelminthes; order Proseriata; family Coelogynoporidae; genus Coelogynopora; species Coelogynopora nodosa. Next base: position 19,892 of record JAUZND010035414.1, read on the forward strand.
GTGTATAGGTTTATGTAGCATTTTAGAAAAGAGTTACAATTCTTCAAAATTGATAATATGCGCATGTGAAAATATTGAGAATCTTCCAAAGTGTCTCCGAAGAAGTGGGCGACTCGGGGTCGAAGTGGCACTAGAAAACCCATGCAGAGAGACCAAATTCAGTACAGTGTCTCAAAATTTGAGTGATTTCAAAGTACAATTATCTCAGGATTTGACAATCGACTACATGGTGCACAATATGAACAATTTCAGCTATGCTGATGTAAATGAATTGGTAAAATTGGCCAACACTATTCGCATTGGAGACGAGAGTGAATTGTTGTATAAGAATCATTTAGATAAGGCACTAGTGTATGTTAAACCGTCAAATTTATCATGCCAAGAGAAGGCTCTCGTACAAGAGAATATTGGATGGGACGGTGTGTGCGGCATGCAAGATGCAAGAACAGCGTTCACAAAGGCCATTATATGGCCAAAGACAATGAAGCACATTTTCGAAAGGTTTAATATCAAACCTTACAATGGCATTTTGCTCTATGGTCCGCCGGGGTGTTGTAAGACACAGTTTGTTAAAGCGGCTTCTAACGAGTTTGGGTATAATTTACTTATGGTCAGAGGCCCAGAATTTTTATCCAAGTGGATTGGAGAGAGTGAAAAGCAGCTCAGAAGTATTTTCAGGTCGGCTAGGATGAGAGCTCCATGTATTTTGTTTTTTGATGAAATTGAAGCCATTGGAAATACGAGAGATGATGCGTAATCCTTTTAAAATAATTAACACTTTATGTTAACACCAAGTTTACTATATTTCGCCCAATTTCCAGAAAATCGTACACTCGGCCACTTTTTTTATGAAAAATATATTGAGCAAGTGTACAAATTTTTTTTTAAATTCTAAAAATTTAGAAAAGTTAGTGCCATAATTTATAAACACTGTCACTTTTTTCATTAATATTTTCAAAATATATACATGTTGTAACAATATACCAAATTTGAAAGAAATCCAAATACCCGAGTGAACGCCGTTGGCGTAATATATATTAATCATAATAATAATAATTGTACGTAATGTTAACAATATTTCATTGTTAGTGGGTCGCTTTTTTACTTTACTTGAAATTGAAAATTATAACATTATATAATGGATTTTTACACTACATTTCTGGAACTTTAATTAACCTTACTTAAATTTAAAGTATTTACCTGTCCTTTAGTAATGAGCTATACAATTTCTATCGGTTGGACACTTTTTAATTCTGAATATTGCAATAGTGAAGTCTTTTTGTTTCCTTTTTTAGGTGGATAATATTTTATATTATTCATTATGAAGTTATCTTATAATACATGTAACAATTTCTCCATACACCTTATAAAATACTCACTGTTGGCAATCTTTATGCCTAATTCTATTTTTTGTTAATTTTTAGATAAATAGTGTAATCAATAGAGTTTTTCCTGGTGACTTGAATTTTCATGGCTCAGTTGTCTATGACGAAGTTTAACATAAAGTAGAACTTTTAATAACAGTAGAAACTGATTTTAATGTATGCGACATTAGAATCACTTTCCGCGATACTAGAATCACTTTCTGCGACACTAGAAGCAAGACGGATGGCCGAAGATCGTTTAATACTGTGCCTGTGAAAGTAGATGGATCAGTGAAATTCAAGATGTGCGCTATTTCGGTATTGAACCCGCGGAGTTTGGCTTCTCCCATATTTTGATTTGTATAATACTCTTTATTTTTCGTCGTTCTAAATTATAAAATATAATAAATTCTATTTAACAAGCAATAAAACGGCCTTAACAACATATTACTTTAAACACTTGAAAATTAATTTTCGAATAAATGGTTCATAAAGTGGACCCTTTGTAACTCTTTTATTGAATTAAAGTAATTCAATAAATCCTCCTCGTCTTAAATTAATTTTTCAGTTGTTTTGTTAACATCAATGTAATTCACAAATATGGTACTCTTTTTTCGACTTTAAAGTTATATTTTTATTTAATATTTAATTTTAATTTGTAAGAAAACTAAATTTTAAATAACGCTATAAACCAGTTTGAAAATAAAATTAAAAACCACTACGTAAACAATGAGCTTCAGCACGTCACCAAGAAAATAACAATTTGTATCGTATCGAAAAATCATTTAGCGTAGTAAATCTAT
>JAUZND010035425.1:0-11022 GCA_034780555.1 Coelogynopora nodosa
CTCCTCCTCCCCCCCCTCCCCTCGAAGGTCTGCTGCCAAGTCGGTTCCGCATTGATGCCCCACCCCCACCACCACCCCCGCTGGAGAATCCTGGAATCAATAATAATACAACAATCAATAAAGAATCAATATGAACTAACTTAATGAACTGTTATCGTTTGTTGTCCTTTTTTATTGATTTTCAACTAAATCGGTCAACCGTTCAGCAATGTTTCCGTGACTGAGTGTTTTACGATGAATGCTAATTATTTCGCATATATAATTAAAATATATAAATCAAGTTGGCATTGTCGCACGCTAAAATGATAAACAACAAAGAATACAGCAGTCAATTATATTATAGATAGCGTGGATGTTCAACTCCTAGAAAGTTATCCGTCGAAAACAGTGATAATTTTTAACAATGTTCAATAAACATATCATTAATCTCGATATAAAAAATATATATAGCCCAATGAAATGCAGACATCTATTATTTATGTATCAAATAATATCACATATGAAATACAAAGGCAAATATGCATGCGCTAGCAAAATTATATTAATACATGTATGCGAAATATGGCACACAATTATTTTAAGTAAAGCAAAATCTCAGAATTCAAATAGAAACTCAAATTATAAAAACTAAAATATTTCAAACTCATTTCTAGAAACACCAAGGTGGGGGGTGGGGGGGGTCAAATTTACCCACCATTGTTTGGTCGACACTACTCAAAAATAACTAAAGCAAATATTCTAAAAAGTTCAGTAACTGCCTAATTCTTAAAGCACTTCGGAATCCATAATTAAATACTCCGGAAAAGTTGATGACGTAATATGTACGTAACTTAATATTAGCTAACATTTCTAAATAGTTTGTGGCGCCAACTGATAAGAAAATAAGGCCATTAATTAATTATATATATATTAATTATTAACTGTTTTTCACAATATATCTTCACTTCAAATTTTTTATCAAAATATGCATTACAACACTAGTACATAACATGTGTGGCTAAAGAGACAGCTAACCAAACAAACATCTATAAAAAACAGCAACTACATCATAATGTACTAAAACGCCGGATGCTGATATAAAAGGCTACTGAGTAAATTATATATTCTGAAGATTTAGTTGGTCGTAGTCCCGTTTCTCCTTTCCTACCACAACAGGGGTTGGTCCGCTCACATTGTTGGTTTGACATATTTCCTATTTTGATTTTTGACAGATCTGCATCTTGACACAAATGCATATTTAACATGCCTGGAAATATGTAACCAGTATAAAATCAGAAATCATTTACATCAAAGCAAACCACCGACCATTTCAGTTCTTTTTTGTCTTCCTTCTTCTGAAAATGTTTCTGGGCTTCTTGTTTTCGCTTGTCATCTTGCTGAAAAAGAGTTACGCTTAGTTTTAAGAGGGCATTTGAAGCCGATATTTTGTTGAAATCCTTTGTTGGCATCCATAGTAGACCGTAGCAATCCATTCCTTCTTTTGCAAAAAAATATCAAAATTTGCTTGTTTGTTTTCACTAAATTCTCTTTCTGCGTCAGAATTCTTGTGAGAGTGAGAGCGATTTTTGATGAAGAGTGACGTGTTGGGGAATTTATATCCTATTGCTGTTTCAATGGTGAACACTTTTCCCCAGAAATCATCCATGCGTTGAATCAACTGAGACATTTACTTCGTCATTATTATCATCATCACCACCGACTTCCTCTTCAAATATATTAGCCACTTCAGTTCTTTTTGCAGTTTCCAATTTTTGGTAACTCTTCAACTCTGAATAGTTTCCACTCATCAACAAGGAGGTCAATCTTTTCTCGGAGAAATTTTTTTGGAGAAGCCGCCAGTCTAGCCGCTTCTCTTGACAAAGGGTGCAAGACCTGAATATCTCGAAGAATTGTATTCTTCAGAGGCAAGAGTCTTAGGTAGAGAAGAAACAGATTCAATGTAAAATCGTTTTGCACGAAATTAGAAACAAATGTAGTCACACACTGCATTATTATATTTTCTGTCGAAAGTTCGTTCAGTGCTATGGAAGATCAATGTACTCAATGTCATATAGCTTCAAACCTGTTTTCGTTCCAACCACCTCTGGTTTCAAGAAACGATGAAGCAGCTTAATAATGAGAGAAGACAGCTCATCACAGAGGATGTGGATAAGTGGAGCTTCCGACTGAAAGTGTCTTGTGACTTTGGTAAATATAGAAATCACTGATTTGAGAAACTGCATCTCCACAAGAAGAAGTTTGTTGTTCACAATTTGGCACAGTTTCTTGATTCCGATATTTTCCTCTGTCTTTGTCAGAGATCATTCGCGATTGGTTAAATAATAATTTGATTGCATTGTTTCTCCAGAAAGTCTGTGCTTGTAGAGTCAGCCATTGACTTTAGACATTTCGCAAAAACACTAGTTTTTATTTTAAACCCTCTTTGAACATCATCTCTAAATTCAATATAAGCTGCAGAAAATGGTGCATGTTACATTCAGCTAAATCATAAATATTCTTCCATTTTTTTGGTCAAAGCTTTCATGACGTTAGGGCCGTCACTTGAAATCAACATCAGAAATCTTAGAGAATATGACATTTACGTGTGGCCTGCATAGAGTGAATGAAGACAGGTGGAACACACACTTGTTTGTTATGTTCAGTTTTTCTTAATCGACAATTGGTTAATTTTCACTAAATAATTATTTTTAAATTTATAAAATTACAAATTATAAATTAAAATTAAAAAACAAATTAAAAAAATTATAAAATTACAAAATGTGTTTTTGACTTCAAATGTTGAGGGACCAATATCTTAAATGATACTGTAGCTTAAGATATCGATTGCAATAATTGAAATAGTTTATCTTATAGATTCCACGAACGTATTGACCGCCCCTCGTAAGTAACAGTTATGTACTAGATGAATCAAAAAAATAGATTAAGTATATTCATTATTAAAATAACGTCATAATAATTTTAACTGAGACATTGTATAGCTTTGACACACGAATTTGACATATTTTTTCTAAAAAATCGGTTTGATACATCGATCACCCATGCCATAGAAACTACGACAAAACAGTAGATGTGAACCGATATAAACTAAATAACCTAACTTCAACCTATATACTACTTATCAAATCGTGAGTAGTATACAGGGTGGTCATCTAAATAATTAGAGAAAAGAGAGACTAACCTTGTGAACCCGGCATGAAATTGATGGTCATTGGTCGTCCATCCAAGGGAACCCCATTGTAATGTCCCTGTGCCTTCGCAGCTCCCGCTCGGTCCTGATAAATAACTTCCGCGGTTCCCAGGGAACGACCAGATCTGTCGTAGTTGATGCTGGCTTGCCTTAGTTGGCCGAACTCACCAAACAGTTCCTAAAAGTAGTTGAAGAACAAAAGTTCCAGTATAATTGATCTACCACACTGTGCGTCTAATTAATCTTTTGGTGTCGGTGTCTTCAGTTAGTTACGCACTATGTAATATCTATTGAGTTCTGTACACATCACAGTCAGGGAGCAGAACATGTATTTTTTTGAGATTTCATAGGTGAACATAATAAATGAAATAGATGAACTTGACAGCGATAGAAAGATGAGTGATTTCAAGTCTGAAGTAAGTCCAATGTAAGTGTTATTCTATTGTGACCGTAACACAAACTTCTAAATTTTTACTCAAAATGTGAACTCATTTTTGAGTAACTTGCACTAAATAAACTCCATAACTTAGCACCTAAGTAACACAGATCTATGTAACTCAAAATTTCCCATGTCGTACGCAAAACAGGGTGGCCACTATTTTTTGTCTATAAAAATCGAGGACGCCAAATTATTATTTTTTAATTAGCCAGTTACTTGTAAAAATAAGTAATTTATATGTGAAGAATTTAGTAAGGAAATTTTTTTTAATCAAATAATAATTTTAATCAAACAACATCAATAGCAGTATAAAAGCAAAAATATCTTTTATGAAAATGTAAGATTTCTAGATACGTGTGTTACAGTGAATGAATAACCAATAACAGTGTAAAACTATATGGTATAAAGTAATATTTAATGTTTTTAGAATATTCCTTCTTTAATTTATTTTCATTTTTAAGCAGTTTCAAGAGCAGCAGAAGCCCTATTTTCCATTTCTCTGACCCTCTAGAAGTGCTTGAGCCTTTCGTTTTTTAAAGCCTCTTCTTGTGAGACCATAGCCATTTTGGCAGACTGTTAAATTTGACAATTTATTTAGATATATAGAAAATAAAAAAAATTACACTAAATAAAAAAATTGAGGACACACTCCAGAATGTGAGGGCATGCTTCAGCATTCTAGGACAATTTACAGAATTCTCGAATTTCGAGGAGGGGTATTTATTCTGACTAAACATTATAAATAAAGTTTATTTTAATGAATTCGCATTAGTTTATTACCTACTCAAAACATAAAATTAATCTTAATATTCGTAAGTTAGTTTGCCTAATGCCAGTCTATTTTCAGGGTTAACTCTCGCTTTTAACTAATTTGAAGTTAGGTTTTAAAAATGATGTACTCGAGTGAAATAAACCATGAACTTACACCTAACTTGATATCCAGTTTTATAATAAAAAAATAAAAGTTGAAAAGTATACTACAAAACGGTTTTACAAGATTCAGAAACATACATTTTAACTTTTCAATTACTGCTAACCTCTAGGGTTAAACTAAAAAGTGATTTCAAGTTGTAGAATTATTTACTTGTATATTTATTATAAATTTCAAAATGACTTATATGTCAAAATCTAAGCAGTTTTAAGAAGTCTTTCTTTTAGATTAAATAAAGGTTGTAAAGCTGTTCATATCGTTCATACATATTTTGTGATTCCCTTACTTGTATTACTACCATAGAGAATTGTATTTCTCATTTATCTATGACTGTAAGGTTAATAAACTCCTACTACATTTAATTGGTTGTATGTCTGTCTCTGCTTTTCAGAAACAGCGAATCATTGTCAAATATATAGCAGGAGCTTCATCTCATGGGAGCCGAACTTTTTAAAAGTAAAAATTGCATCTGTTTTATTTTTTAAAAACAATTGATTTTTGGGAATATCATAAAACTATGAGAATTCTGCATGATATCCAAAATGCACTTTTAGTACTTGTGCAACTGCATGTTATGGTTTTCCTTGGTCTCCAAGATTGTGCGACATATCATTTCTACTTCGCCAAGGTCCAGGAATTTGTACACAATTTGGATCAATTTGTAAGATATTAACCACATAAAAGATGTCATTTTCTGTACCTGAGTGTCGCAGAATAAAAAAACAGTCTAATTGGTTTCCATACTACTTTTCTAATCGTTTTTCAACTGTTTTGTCAAACATTATGGAATCTCTGTGTATTGTCCAATTAACTTAACAAACCAATGAAATAATTTTCACAAAATAAGTTACATAATAAACAGCAGATTAACGTACTTAATCTTAGAAATATGCAATTATATTTATCAATACTTGAAATTCTAATAAAAATGAAGGATTATTCTAAATAAAAATTACACTAATCAAATTAAAATTGGTAGAAGTTTTGTTAATAAATGCTGTTTAGCTTTTATTTATGATAATTAAATTAAGTGCATTACACTTTTCTTTTTATAATGACAATCAAACAGGACACAATGTCAAGAGACACCCACCCTACCCTGATATCATCATCGGTAACATTGAAGTCCAGATTGGAAATGAGCAGTTTGTTCTGACTTCCTCCACTCATCTGCTGGAGCTGGTTCCGTACCATCTGCCTTGGACCTCGACCACCCCCCTCAAACATGTCATGTTCCCACTGATCTGGGAGAGCACGTGGAGCCTGGATGATGAATGAAGAGGTGGCAAGTTTAAGTAACTGTATTACAAACAAAATACAAAAATTTAATAATATAATAATTAAAATATATATAACAATACCATACCTACATGTAATTAAAAATATGCTTTAATTACATGAAATATGAATTACATATAATATATCTAAAAAAGTAAGAATATCTCAATTAAATAAAACTGGTGGTGCATAAATAAAGGATTATGCTGAAATGTGTATTTTTGATCCTGATCTACAAATTAGGCAAATAAAATATATTTATTGTAAAAGTTTTTTTGAAAAATATAGAATTAACTTTAGGACATCATATAAACAACTACAATGAATTTAGTGACTACTAAAAATCTTATAATGATAAGTTCCATTCTAAGATATGTCACTGAGGTTATCCAAAACAAAAATGCGGATACAAACTAATATATATATTATTGAAACACATACTATTGGTTTTACTTATAATGCATGGACTGACTGAATTTAAGGTTACCAAATACAAGGGTCAAAATTGGCTCATAATAAATTAATGGAAAAAACTAAACTGGGTGCTTGCAATATCTTAAGGGTTTTTAAAACCTTGAAAGGTATTGTTTTAAATAGAAAGAAAAGTTGTGCCAAGAAAGGGCTTTTGAAGCAACAGTCTATAATAAATACTGAGTTTATAAGTATTGTTGGTGTTAACAATTAATTAACAATAATTGCAAATTTAATACAAAAAGGCAGGCCACATATGTTCATAAGTATTTATTAATAATATAAATTTCAATAAACCTGATAAAAATTAATTAATATTCATTAACATAATTTGTATAATATTACATAACCACATTATATATTAAACTACAATATAAAAAAATTAACCATTAAAAAATTTATTGGATTGAGTTGAAACTTACATTAACTTAGAGTCATGCTTCAAATTTATTTAGATTCTTAAAATAAAAAACTAAATTATATCATTGACTTATTGTGAAATTAATAATTATGTTTTTACAATAAATATTGTTTAATCAATTCAGATACAAATTATTGGCCAGAGAAACAATAATATATATACAATTTATATAAACAATATTTATAAGAATTGTAATCCAGAATAAATCATTAACTTCATTTAAAAATATCAAAAAAAATTATGCGAATTACAGTAGGCCTATATATAATTTAGACATCTTTCTATTAACATACCTCCTATTATCTGATTAAGCTGAAATTTGGTATACAGATACCTACTAAATTATGGCGGACCAGAGGGTTCAGTGTGGCAAAAACTCTAAGATTTACAATTTAAATGAGGTATACCTTGCAGACCTCAACGTCTGCAAGGTTTACCTGGCAAATCTCAAAGAATTACAATTTAAGCGAAGTATACCTTGAAGACCTCAACGTTTGCAAGGTTTACCTCGTTTACCTTGAGGTCTGCAAGGTTTACCTCGAGGTCTGCAAGGTATACCTTGTTTAAACTGTAATTCTTAGAGATTTCTGCACACTGAACCCTTTGGTCCACCAGTAGACCAAAGGGTTCAGTGTGATAATCTTTAAGATATACAATTTAAACGAGGTATACCTTGCAGACCTCGAGGTAAACCTTGCAGACCTCGAGGTAAACGAGGTAAACCTTGCAGACGTCGAGGTCTGCAAGGTATATACCTCGTTTAAATTGTAAATCTAAGCCTGTAATAATCTAAAGAATCTTTAGAAACTGATACTGCTGGGTGTGGGAAATATATTGTTTTTAGAATTGTTTTTTTTCTATTTTTTCCAGCTGGTTTGCTTCTTTTTTTGATTGATTCCAACCATTATGGGAGATGTGCAGTCAATTATACTACTCATTGCTTCATAGTATTGGTAAAAGTTGCTTAGCATTTAGGGGACGTGTCAGAGCGCGGATAGGGTAGATTTTTCTTCCGATTGTTTTTGTGATTCTAAATATGTGTGAAGATCAGTTCAATTTGTGATTAAAAGTAAGACCAGTCATTTTAATCTCATTTGTGTTCAGGGTATCATTTTCCCCAGGAGTTATTATTTGGGTCTTGGTCTAATTTAAGGTGAAACCTAGCTTTACACAATTCTTGTCAAAGCTGTTTATGTGTGTAGACATTTCTTCTTTGATATTAAAATTTTTCGAGCGAGAATCATCCGCGTATTTATATTTAACTAAAGTAGACGTATAACATGGGGTTAATACTACTCTCGGTTGAGAATACTCAGTAGTAGTATCCTATCAAGCCGGGTTAATAATACTGCAAGTATACTAAAAATCATAGTATAATTCACCGGGGTTCAGGTAAATGTGGTTAGATGCAATATGAACAGTAGTGTGACGGTGAGTCATGATCTATTTTTAGATGTGTTGGAGATATCATTTGTGCTTACACTGCTTTTAAAAATAAAAACCTAGAAATATATGACTATTTATCATAAACGTGGGTCCGGTCCAAATGAAACACGCGGTAAATTACAGATTTAACCCTGAATATGAAAATGCGGTTTGATATACTGCAAAGAGATTAGCTCAGTCCGTTTATGATAATTGAGTTAAAATACGACCTTAACGATAGTTATATAGTATAAATGTGGTTAAATGTATTTTACTAATAACAATAAAATTATTAAAGTGTAGTGAAATCTCATAAAACCTACATTATCTAAAACGAACATGGCGCCAAAGATAGCACAAGCTAACATAGACATACAATTCTGACATGACTATCAATATAATTTTTGGGAAAAGTGCAAAACGTAGAAATATTAATCACCTGTAATGATAAGTGATTGGTCCCCAGTAATGATAAGTAATTAGTCACCTAAAATGATAAGTGATTAGTCACATTTAGTGATGTGATTAGTGATTAGTCTCCTGTAATGACAAGTGATTGGTCCCCAGTAATGATAAGTGATTAGTCACATTTAGTGATGTGATTAGTGATTAGTCACCTCTAATGATTAGTGATTAGTGACCTGTAATGATTAGTGATTAGTGACCTGTAATGATAAGTGATTAGTGACCTGTAATGATAAGTAATTAATGACATGTAATGATAAGTGATTAGTCACCTGTAATGATAAGTGATTAGTCACCTGTAATGATAAGTGATTAGTCACCAGCAATGCATTGCTGATAAAATAATGATAAGTAATGATAAGTGATTAGTGACCTGTAATGATAATTGATTAGTCATCTGTAATTATAAGTTATTAGTCACCTGTAATGATAAGTGATTAGTCACCTGTAATGATAAGTGATTAGTGATTAGTCATCCGTAATGATAAGTAATTAGTGATTAGTCACAGGTAGTGATAAGTGATTAGTGATTAGTCACATGTAGTGATAATATGAGAAATCATACTGTCTGTCACTATAGATTAAATAAGAACAGAAAATAAAAACAAAATTAAAAAGCAAAAATCAATAAATGTAGTATAAGTAAAGTCAAAGGAAAAGGCAATGAGATGGACTCAAAAGAATAAATCTACAGGAGAGTAAAAAAGTCAAAAGATCTGGAAAACTATCAAAGGGAAACCCCAAAGACAAATTCGAAACCACCATTCAAAGACAAAACCAACAACAAAACAATTCCAGCATTGGCTTGTACTCAATGCAACAGGCCCAGAATGATCAGAATGGAAAGTCATGCCTGCGGAATTATACTACGCCAAACCGAGAAGGCTGAAATCATAAATCGGGGACGAAATACATACAATAAATGTAGACAAACTGAAAAAACCACTGACATATGACACAATCCAGGATCATCAGGTGAGGAACGGGTATCAAGACTTAGTCAAGTGATTAGTCAACCGTAATGATAAGTGATTAGTGATTAGTCACAAGTAGTGATAAGTGATTAGTGATTAGTCACAGGTAGTGATAAGTGACTAGTGATTAGTCACATGCAGTGATAAAAGCAACATTCCGTTTATCAAACAAAAGTATTGTATTTCATTGATAATAATGATTGCAGTCTTACAAAAATGTTAATCTAACAGTATTTTTCATTTTGCACTTTCAGCAACATCTCGGGTTCCTTCCCAGAACACAAGCAACATATCTAACGTGATTATCGAGATAGCAATAAGCAGTGAAGCCGACGCTGAGAACTGTACATTAACCTCCCTGCTAGATGGCAATAACACTGATAAGGTGCGATCTTTTACGATATATATATGTATTCCTATAAAAACACAGATGAGGTGCATCTTTCACGATATACAAGTAGCATGGAAGGATGAGCTGTACATCTCCCCCTCCGATTTAAACAAGGTGTAATATATTATTATATATAATTTACAAGAGATATAGGGCGTGATGCAGAGTGCATCCTGTCATACTACTTATACATATTACCATGAAAACACTGATAAGGTGCGATCTTTCATGATATACGTATTTCTGTGATAACACTGTACCTCATGATTGCATATGAACGAAGTTGAACCTCGTGATTGCATATGAACGAAGTTTTACCTCGTGACATAACCGTATACGTAAACTAACCTGTTTGTAACTTTGTTGTGCAGGTGGTGAACCATTCATCTCTCATCCAGGAGGCGGATGTTAAGTTCAGTGGACCCAAGGAAATGGTCGAGTTGCTGCAGGACTTGGAGCGGAACAATCTCGTGCTCATCGAGTTTGTCCAGGCAGAGAAGGTGTCTTGCGAGGACATCGTTCGCGACATCAAGATTGTCAATAGTAACACGATGCGCGAGAATGAACGGCTTCAGAAGGTGATTTGCATCTCCCCCCCTATCCCCCTCCCATATTTTACCATTTTCCTGCTATTTTATGGCGCATCTCTTCTATGTATAATATGTTTGATGGTTTGTACATACCAACCTACATTTCTACAATTATATATGCTATATACATTCTATGCCAATTTTATGCATAGTTTTTGTTGTTTTTCTAGAAATATTCTAAGTATGTGATGCATTCCAAGTATGAGATACATTCCAAGTATATGATGCATTCTAAGTATGTGATGCATTCCAAGTATATGATGCATTCCAAGTATATGATGCATTCCAAGTATGTGATGCATTCCAAGTATGTGATGCATTCCAAGTATGTGATGCATTCCAAGTATGTGATGCATTCCAAGTATACATGGTCTATACATGGTCTATACATGGTCTATACATGGTCTATACATGGTCTATACATGGTCTATACATGGTCTATACATGGTC
>JAUZND010035425.1:11122-22057 GCA_034780555.1 Coelogynopora nodosa
TATACATTTAAATTGTAATTAAATTAAAAAATATTGTATTGATTTGAATTAAATTGAACTAAATTGCTTAAATTGTAATTGAATTGTAATATATAGTTTAAATTGGAATTAATTTGGAATAAAATGCTTAAATGTAATGTAAAGTTTAAATTGTTATTAAATTGTATTGTTCGATTTATAGGCTCTGGTAAATGAAAAACGACGGCTAAACAAAGTGGAAAAAGAAATTAAAGTTATTCAAACGAAAATGGAAAATCTCCAGAATAAGTCACATGGACTACGAAAATATAAAGATATATTTTTCTTCCCCAACGACATGATCGACATGACAATTGACGAGGCTAGTCGAGTTCTCCATGCACTAATTGAAAAGTTGTATTTTGCAATATTTTCCAGGTAAGTTTCCCATTCGTTTTATTAATGTCCTGATAGCAGGAATTCCCACCCACATTATGTGACAATTAGGCCATATATTGCATTTCTTAGAAATGTCTGCTTTACATTGGCTGGTGGATCCCGTGTAGACATAACAAGGCTATTGAAGACTTTAAAAATGACCGAACAGATACCAACTAACTATTTGAAAGATGACAAACATGTATTATAGATAGTTAGGATATTTTTTAAAATTGAAATGGTCAAATCTTTTTATTGGTAAAAAATATTTATTATGGATATTTCAAGTGTTTTCGTAAAATTCTCAATAACTGAAATGTGACCTAATTTATTAAAAACTTATATCTTATTCATTCATTACTGATAATATGGGATTAATGGAACATTAAAGAGGAACATTTCTATTCCAAGTGTACTTGTAAAATATATCGTCACTATTGCTAAGTATAATATAATAGGATATTATATTTTATAGATGTTATAGATGTTTTTTTGAAGAAATCTTTAAAGAAAAAAGAAAAGAAAAAAGTTCTTTAGAAATTTGATGCCTAATGATTTTTTTATAAAATATGAATGAAAAGTTATTGTATTATAAATATTCCGCTATTTCAACTTTAGTATCAAGAAAATAATTATATAAAACTAAAATACGTATTAGTGAAGATATCTTATATAATCAAAAGTGCTCTTCGCACTTGTTAGAGAAGTTCAATTATATTAAATTTCCTTTTATGTTTGTCTTATGTAATATTGTCATATATTAATACTAAATAATATTGTTATATTTTACTGATTCTCAATACCACAAGGAACTAATGTACATACATTATCTGAAATCTTTTATATTTTTTATTATAGGCCTAGGTGAAAAACATAAATCATTTTGACTTGACATTCACAATTTTTATTGTGTCATATTTAAAAGTTTGTTTTAAAGATAGCCTACTCTGCGTCATACATCTGTTTATCGGAAATATTTGTAAATTGTTAATTTAAAATGAAAATACAACTAAACTGTTGCAGAAGTACGCATTTAGGTATGTTATTCAGCATTAGGCCTATATCTGAGAATAAATCAGAATACAATATTTATTATTAATGATAGGAATTTATGTTTCTTATATCTTTTTTATGATGAGGCTAAACGTTAACTCTGCACATATTATCTTAAAGGATTCAGGACCAATAACGAGGAAAATAGAGTTAGTTACCGGGAAATATAATTTTTAAGATTGCGCTGGTTAAGTGTTCAGTTTTTTTGGACAAAATTGCAAATGGATTTTCCCGTTAATTAATTAAGTTTAATTAAAATTAAAGTTTTCCCTATGAATTAATGTGTCAGTTTCAAATAAATTATAATATTTTGAATTCTCAATACTAAACGAATATTTAAAAAGGTTATTTTACATTATTCCAAGTTAGCTGAACATGTTGATATCGAAGTTGTAGACCAAAACAAAACCATTTCCACTTTTCCTACCCACGGCATTCCTCTAGTTTGAATGTCTGCTGCATGTACGACCCACTTGAATGTCTGCTGCATGTACGACCCACTTGAATGTCTGCTGCATGTACGACCCCGTACTTACCCCCCTAGCGATGACACTAACACTAAGATCTCCACTCTGCCCATGCTGCACCGTATCGAACGGGAGGTGGACTCGCTCTACCTCCGGCTCCAAGAATACCCCCAACACCATCTGCAGCAGGCCCGGAAGACCGTTAGCGAAATCAACCGGAAGGAGAAGCGAACCTATCAGCAGTCCAAGGTGCTCGTTGTTTTTGTTTAGTTGGCCTTCCCGCGTCAAAGTTCTACAAAAAAAATGACTGTCGTTTTTATTCATCCAGCTCAATAATGAGTATAGTTGGTAACTTATAATTTTGTTTGCAAAAAATCCCAAGTAACATAAACTATCCTCCCCCGTCTAAATCAGCTGCTTCTTGCACAACGAGAGAAGTTGGCTCGTGTGATCGAGAAGTCGCAACAGCCCACACAGAGGCGTTGGCCGGGTCGCCAGGTGATCGAGCGCTCTCATCCCCCACGAGCGAAGGTCGTGGAGAAGGTGGTGGACTTTGAGGAGGTGCGGGCGACAGAGGAGAACCTCTTCTTATTCCAGAAGGAGGAGTACTGATGTTTACGTCGTGGTTTACGTCGGATATATTGCGGATTGGTAGGTTAGCTTAAACTAGCTAGTTAACAATATAACGAACAACGTGTATAGGGTAGGTAAATATTATAACCTAACTATCTCTTGCGAAGAGCTCGTTTAAATTGAATCGTATTTTTATATTTATTTTACTTTTGTTAACACATCAACATATTACAAAATGGAGGTTAATGAAGCTTGCATAATTTGTGTTTAGCTAAACCAATGCAAGATATTATATAACTGAGCAAGTAGTAAGATGCGATATGGAAAATAGCTGTATTTATTTAGGTTATTATTCGGCTATTAAAAGATACGTAACATGTACATGTCAATATATATATATATATGTAATGAGCCATTTATGTAGCACATTTTTATCATTTAGCTGAATTTTAAAGATATGCTAATGGCACACTTTATACACAATTTATGCAGACTTTATTACATTTAATATATATATAAAATATGTAAATATGCGAAAAAACATATAATGTTATATATTTCAGTGTATATAATGTAATATATGCTGTATTCAGGCTAATTTTTAACGAAATTTAACATTAAAATTATTTTATGTAAATGAGGTGTTCGTATCTGATTATAAAAATTTTTTCTAACATAATATATATTTTTAATTTATTAGATCTACCTACTTCTTGTGAAAATGATAAAGCCATCTTAGATTTGCTATACAGATCAAGATCTTTCCCATAAATATGGTGAAAGAATGTCAAAGTATTAGTTTTTGTAGCGATCCGAAACATCCCAAGAAAACCAAACTATTGATATATTGGCACGATCGATCCCATCCCAGCGAGTTGTCAACCTTTAGCACAAAATAAATGTACGTTGACGATATATCAACATCATCTAATTATATTAATAAAACATGATTATGTTGAAGAAAGTATTTATGTATGCGGCTATTTTATGGTATATTGTATATGTTTCAAATATTTCAATTTATTTCAAATATCATATCGCCCTTATTAATTATTTTTTTAGATATCCAAGAATATCGACACGAAAATGGATTATTTTATTAAAAATATGCTGTACAAACTGTTATCAATGTAAACATTTTACATTTCAATCAATACAAAGCTGATATTAGTGTTATTGTATTGTTATAAATTACATATCAATATTCATGATAAACATGTTTCGACATCGTTTTCATGATTTGCGCATTATTATGTAATATGTCAGTTTGATTTACTAAAAGTATGTCTAGATATTTATTTCTATAACGATTATATAAAAGTATTCCATATTTCGCAAGTATAACGAGTACATTCTGATTGTTTCACAGTTATTATGTCATAACAACTATTTATTAATGTATCATTTATTATGAGTAGGTAATAAATAGGGAACATTTGATTGACTGTGAATAAGTCTTCGAATACATATTTTTTGTAAGTGATGTGTTATACCATAATAAAACTTCTCAATTTTATATATACTATGCTTTTTAAGATTGTTTAAACACAATGCCATCAAATAACATAACTATGATAAATACCTGTACATAAATATGATATCTACCCGTACATAAATATGATAAATACATGCACATAAATATGATAAATACATGTACATAAATATGATGAATACATTTACATAAATATGACAAATACCTGTACATAAATATGATAAATACCTGTACATAAATATGACAAATACATTTACATAAATATGACAAATACCTGTACACTAAATTATATGATCATTTTATGTAATTTAAGTAATGTCATTTTCGATACCATTTTCGCTAAATTTGTACATTTACTTTGTATGTTTTATTCCATATAACTTATTTCTGTTTAAAAAACAGATTGATTAGAATTAAGCCAAAAAAATATGAATTGGGTACCATACATAGTATATTATTACATACATATATACATACAATGTATATTAAAAAGGTTCCAAACAATTTGAAAATATTATCACAATAAAAGATGAATAATTTTAATTAAATAAGTTCTTCCTTTATTGGCAATTCTATATTGATTGTGTTAAAAAAAGGGTGTATTTTTCACGAGCAGGATCTTTTTTGAGATTATTCCACTTTTATTTTTTAGCATATCAGCCATCCTTCTTGAGAAAAGTTCTCCAATTTCCTGCATATGATTATTTATATTGATATAACAAATTTTTCGCGGTGATCTTTTGTGACATTTTTGTGTTGACATATTAATGTTAGTAATTATAAAGCCAATTATAAATACTATGTAATGCAGTGCAGATAAAAAATTGTAAACGATAGCAACGTGAGCTTGTTAAGCATTGATTTTGTTTTAGATTATTTAAAGCATAGAAAATTTAAGCAATATTGGGCTCATCATTTTCTTAAAGTGAATTAGTCCACCCCTAAAAGGCCGCCTCAATATTACATAGTAGCAAAACTTTAGTTTACATAAACATAATATAAACATAGGCTATATATTATATTTCATTCTAATAATATGAATACCTTATCATTTTAATAAAGGACAGTTTCATCTATAAATATTACTTACGTAGGGCCTATATTAATAAAATCATCAATTATTAAAGTTATTTAAAGGGTAGGCATGTTAAAACTCATATGCTTTAAGATGTGTGTACTAATAATTATTCAACATAATCTGTTAACGGTATAATTTAAATATTTAAATAATAATCTGCATTTTATAAATTTTGGTAAACTGATTTGAAGAATCAATACCTATGTCTACATCTAATTAATTATCACAACTATACTTTTATATGTTAATGAAATATTTATATTTGCGTAAAAAACGATTCTGGAAATAGGTTACTTACGTCAGAAATAATAGCAGCCAAATCGCCATGAAAATAATAGAAGAATCCACCCATAATGTTGAAAAGAATGGATTTAATAAATAAATTCTTTTCAACATTGTGGGTTTAGTGTTTTTTTACGTGGGTAATATATCTATCAGTATATATATAAACTTTACCGAATTAAACATAGGATTTTGGAATTTCTTTGCCGGTTGAAGCTGAAGATTTTAGTGTTTTAACATTAAGATATAAGACCTAATATAGGTACCAGGTGATTGTAAAGCAAGCCAAAAGAATAGAAAGCAAACAAATTTAATATCCATGTAAACTTTTATAGAAACTTGTAATGAAAGTTTATTTACATAAAAACGTCTACAAATGTAACAGGAATTTATGCATTTTCAGTTTAGGTCAATTAGGCCTAATTATCCTGATGATAATAAGTTCCAATGCAATTCATCGGTCAACTGTGCGAGGCTGTGCAGTGGATTGGGGGCAAGGGGCCGATCAACTGTCTGACGCGGACTTGACACCCCTGACTTTTCCCTTTAATTGGAATGTACTCAAGAAAGATTATTCGCCGAATCATCAAACAGTTCTTCAACTGAGGTTAGGCATCACTGAACAAATCAACTAAATCAACTGATCAATAAAGATTAATTCATGTTGAACGCAACAGAATGAGACTAGCTATATATGCGACGTATATTCTTAAAAAGAGTTTTAGCTTTCACTTATAGCTAACTCTTTGAAGTCAAAACTTTTCTTTTTCTTTCACTTTCAAATTGAAAACTTTCACTAATGTATGCATAATCTTTAACTACCTTTATGTGTAAAAACTATATATTAAAAAGTTTTTATGCATATTAATATATGTGTTTTTCTATTCCATTGAAAGTGTTATAGTTTTCGCTTCAATATAGATTTATTATATAAATTTCCAGCAGCACGTTTTTTTGCGGTGGAAGCTTCAACTTTGTTTACATAAGCTATCGCTTCAAACATATTGTTATAAAAGCTAATGGTTTGGGTTAAAAAAGATGGAGGTAGACAATTTGAACAGTTTTTAAAGATAATTTCATTAAGGCATATGAATAAAACGCAAGACTTATAGTCTTTTGCTTGTCTTTTCGCCCTAAGCTTGATTACATATGAATAACAATGAGTTTGAAGTCTAATCTAAAGCAGCGAAAGCTTATAGACTTGAAGTTCAAGTTTAAGATCGGAAGCTTACATGTTTCTATAATATAATATAAAACGATATGAAAGCTTAGAAATTAAGTCAAATTTTGGTGCTTGACAATTATTAATGGCGGAATTAATGCCAATTATAAGAAAACAAAAGCATTATTTAAATCATTATACTTTTTGTTTATTAAAAAAAAGTTATATCACTATAAATCATATAATTAATTTTCTGCTAAAAAAAGTTTTTCGATAGACTGAATTTTGTTAAAGTTTACCAAAAGTGTAAATGTAATTGTTAAGCATTAAATAGTTATACAATTTCTAAAAACAATTAAATCTAGTCAATTTTGTATGTAATATATATGTGTGATATATGTATAGACTATAATTATATTATTATTAAAAGATAATTAGCCTATTAGATAAATATTAATATTAACTAATTACTTAAATATTCTTTATATATATTTATTTAACCGTTGAATAGTATAAATGATTCTCACTTTTAAGGTATTAGGAGAATTTATTATTTATTATTAAATAAATAATCATGATTATTTATGATAATATATTCAAATAACTTAATATTATTTAAAAACAATGTCATATGGCACATGTTGTATGTCCATGTAAAATAATCTTCTTTTTCATTTAATTTTAAATAGCATAGATCTCATTGGATGGGAATTACTATGTAAAGTTTATTCAAAAAGTAAAAAAATATTCATCAAAAGAAAATATATGTGAAATTTAGCAAAATATTTTTGTTATGTGTATAATATGACTGCAGACCTAGCTGTCCAATTTGAAATTACATTTCTGAAATAATTTTATTAAATTAGTATATCTTATTTTTTTATTAAAATATGCGAGAAATATGTGTATACTGACCAATCTAAACATTTCAACTATATAGATGGATTAGTCATTTATTTGTAGTATATAATATAAAAACATTACATAATTTTAAAATGCTCACTGTCAATGGCTAACTTTCTTCTGAACATTTTTTTTGCTTTCTGTTAAAACATTTATTAATCATTTTTATGAGACGAACAATTTCATAATAGGTGAATATTTCATAGGTGGACATTTATTAAACAGTTTTTCAAGTAGAATAATTTTGCTGTAGACAGTATTTCAAACAATTGGTCACATAAAAAGTTATAGTCAATTGCTGTCAAAACATATCAGTTCCCTGCATGTTCACTTTGAACCGCGGGGTTGAATATTCTATTAATAATAAGAACAATAATCATTCCTGCATTCCACTCGAGTTGTTTCGTGAAACATGTCATTATTATTTTCGTCAGGTTTTATAAACTTAAATAATATAATAAAGTGCGCAAAAAAAACACCTGGCTTTGTCTTAAAAATGTAGCTTTGACTAGCATAAATTAGCGGAGACTTTAACTTATAAGTCTAAGTTTGAGGCCTTTGACTAAATAATTAAGTTTAAAGCTTTCGCTTATTTTTATTCATATGCATTATATATTCGTGTGAAATTATTCGTAGGTTTATTCCGTAAAAGTTTGTATGGATATCAAATTGTATTGTTTTTGTTAGTGATAATAATAATTATTATTGCGGGTTACTTCATAACCACCCGGTCTATATATATATGCATATAATTGTAAATATCAACGAATTGCATTAATTGAAAAAAATTGGTTGAATAGGCTTGTCGATTAAGATAAAAACACTTATAATAAAAATTATGGGTCATGTCAAACATTTATAAATAGAACGTAACATATGAATTCAAGTCTAATTAAATATTATAGCATATTTTATAGCGATAATGTTTATATTCTTTGAAACGAAATGTTTAAGCACAGTTCTAAATATTTTATTAAATTTTTGTTTTATCAGTATACTATAATTTTAAGTTGTATTTATGGAATGGTGTGTAATTCAAACATTATGGAAATTGTATTTCCACTTTTATACATAAATTCAGAGACATTTATCTTTAATATACCTTACGGCTGCATAACTCGTTCATTTTCTAAAAATTCTGAAATTTAAAAGTTATTGTGATAAATTCTTATATTTAATAATATTCAAATATATCCATAATTTATGTGGTTCATTGTAAAAAACATTAAAAACAGTTACGAAAATATAAAGATTGATAATATCTTTTTAAAAGTATATTTAACCTTTATAAACCAGTATACTATTTGATAAGAGTATTTTAATGTCTTTGTACAATACTTATATATAGTGATATATGATCATTGAAATTATCAGAAACAAGACTGGGGACCCCAGTGGGGTTTATGTCCTGAACTAGCCAGAAATCCCAAACTATAAGATTCAACTTTTTTGATTTATAAAAGTATATCCCAAAATTAATGGGAATAATAAGTAAAATATCCTAAAGAATATTTTTGCCAATATTTAGCCATAAATATTGTTTTAAATTAGAGAAATCTTTTATATCATATAATAATATATAATAATTTTTAGCAAAAAAAAACTATCTCATATGATATATCCCTGAAAAACTTGCCACAACTTTTTTATTTATAAAAATATATCCTGAAATAACTGCAACAATAAGTATAGTATTCTAAAGAATATTTGTGCAAAAATGTAGCTATAAATATCACAAATATTGTTTTAAATTAGAGTAATCATAAATGTAGTAACTTTTTTAACATTTATTTCATATTTGTGTATGTCATGGAACAAATATAAATTCAGACCAATTGCTACTTGACAATTAGCAATCAGTTAGACCAAATAAACATTTTAATATGTTATATAATTAAATATATTAAAATTAAATTGATCATTACAAGCTTTAATTTTTTTTTAATTTTCAAAATAAAATAAAACTTAAAAAATTAAATTTTTAAACAAAAATTAAATTTTTAAACAAAAATTAATTTGTAAATAATTCCTAAAAAATAATACTTGCTACAGTGTTGAAGCAAACTGATTTAACTATTAGCAAAGCTACAGCCATCAATGATTCAACATGGGTTAACAGGATAACAAGTTAGGATAAGATAAAACCCATACCATGGTCTTGCCTCAAACTGATTTAACTAGTAACAAAGCTACAACCATGAATGATTTGACACAGGGTAATAGGTTTTAAAATATTTTGTATGTATACAGATCTCTATTTGGTCTGGACCAAATATAAATTCTTTTTATTTTGCATAAATTAATTATAAAAAATCTTCCTTATTTAATTTTAAATTCCTCCACAACAGATAAAAATTGTTTATATTTTACATAAATAGTGATTTCTATTTGGTCCAGACCAAATAAAAATTATATTTATTTTGTCTGGGCCAAATATAAATCTATTTTTATTTGGCATATTTATATACTGATTTCTAATTGGTTTGGACTAATTAGAAATTCTTTTAAATTTGTGTAAACTAATTATAAATCTTTTTTATTTAATCTTAACCAATTAAATTTTAAATTCCTCCTTAACAGATAGAAATTGTTTTTATTTGACACAAATAATGGTTTCTATTTAGTCTGGACCAAATCAAAATTCTATTTATTTTGTCCAGACCAAATATAAATCTATCTTATTCAATCTGGGTAGTAAATTAGGATAGAATAATATCCACTGTGTTGCTGCAAAGCTACAATTATTATAATATTTCTGTGATAAATATATATTAATCTTTATTTTTTTTAAATATTATTATTTTTTGACAATGAAAAAGCATCATTTGTGTATCTAACAAAATCCTTATAGTACCAAATAACAATAGCTTTTCAATATCTTTCTCACAACAATGGTATATAATGATATGAAATGTTATAATATTTTCTATTAGTTAATGAATCATTAGGTCACTAAATTTAAAATACCTCTATTGTCACAAAACCTTTGATAAGGGCAGCATTTAAAAGTATAGTGCTATATTTGCTGCAATAAATCTATTTATATTCCATCTTTAATGTTAACAATATCATTATTAAATTAACCAAAAAACATATCTTTTATATAAATTGAAATTAAGAGAAGCTGCTAACTTACAAAATAAATTTAATATTGATGTACTATTTCTTTACCAAAAAGTATGATTAATTAATTTAGATACAGAAAAATTATAGTCCGAGAATAATTTATTAATTTTGTTTATAAAGTAAAAGACATAGGGCAAGAAATATATAGAGATTTAACTCTTATATTGATCTGTTACAATTCAATATTACTAACTTTTTACCTGAAGACTTTTGTAAAATATTGATTTATTAACTGATAGCAGTAAAATAGTTTATTGAAGTTAAACATGTTAGATATACGAGGGGGGTTAAATAAGTTTGCGCACTTGATATCAAAGAAAAATGCCATCCATAGAATCAATACATTATTTTAAACTACATAAACATCTAAGATATTACTGAAAATTTCAAATCAATATCTCTA
>JAUZND010035436.1:0-22057 GCA_034780555.1 Coelogynopora nodosa
CATACTATGCAGACAGTAAAGTTGATGTAGGTACATTTTTATTCAAACTTATCGATTTATTCTGGTAATGAATCGATCGAACAACGAATCAATCGAAATCGATTGAAATGATCGATCCGAACAGGTAGATACATATAATATAGGTAGTAGCTTGTTCGCTCTAGGTAAAACTACTATACAACGGGTATAGTGACAATCGATAATTTCTAAATATACAGACAAACAGACACAGTTAAGTAGAAGGAATATTTAGCCAGGTACTGGAATAAAATACCTTTAAGCATGGCAAAATTATTGTCTATGCTCGATTACCCATTCCTTCATTTTTAAACATTTTAATAATATCTAGCAATTTCAATCATAATTAGGCACAATTTTTTTCTGAGGCAAGCTAAAATATTTGCCTCAATATCTTGCCCTTTAAGAAGGCGGAGGGAGGCTTGTGCCTCTCCTGTCTCAGCCTAGCTATGGGCCTGATCATAATAATTCAAATATAAATATTATTCAAATACTATATTATGGAAAATATGGAAATATTCTTCTTTATGCATTGGTTAATTGCATGTACCATAAATGTAAAAAAATATTATACAATATGGCGCACAAATATAAAAATAGTTTTATTTAAATATAGATATTTAATTTCACTTTTATAATATATTTTTTTAAATAAACATTAAATATATACAAACCGAAGCTATTTATAGTATGATATAAAATAAAGATTCATTAAACATTTTAACAAATATAATTAAATAAACAATAAGATAATCCTATTGTTAAAAGTTCATCTTGTTTTTGTGTTATTAAATAAACACTAAATAATATTTATTGAATTACATAAATAGTTAAGTTATATACATCATTCTAGGCATATAGTAATTACATGAGCAAAGAGCAAACAGGTAAGCTTAAATAACCAAAATATAACCTTAGAAATACAGTAGAAACAATAAATAGAATCATACCAAATAGGTCCAGTGAACTTTGATGGTTACATACAAGAATCATAGGCTCATCATTTTGAATGTAATGAAGACCTGAAACTTCACATCTAATGTTGAAAAATTTAGCCAGGCATCGAGTGAAGAAATGTGGAAGACTGAAAAATAAAGTTGAAAGGTATATGTATAATACTCAATAAATTAAGCTAAACCTAGTAATCAATAAATACTTAATGTTGTTTTGTTATTAATTACAGACCAAAAATGTAAACCAAATGTTGGAACTCAACTGATTGTCAGATTGCATTTTCAAATCATACTCTATATATCCATGAGGGACAATACCCTGCAATATATTGAAAACCATATCTGACAAAATTATCATGTATAGTCCAATTCAAGATCAGTGCTATCACAGGACAAAATAGTACAGAAGCAATGTAATGCTATTAATTAATGATTGCATACATTCCATAAGCATAAAAACTATAAATTATTTTCAAATATAGTAAATATATATTTGTTATATTACTATGTATAATACATGTACTACAAAAGATTATATTATACAAATCATAAGGTGTCAATTATTTTTGTTTTATTTGAGGTTTGTTACATTTCTGCATAAGACAATGCACCAATATATGTCTATTTATCTCCACATGTTGCTGCACCATGGAGACTCCATCATTTGACATTATGATTTCTATAATGCAAATTTTACAAGACACAAAACTAATTTTTGTTTTATTTTAAATTAGCCACTAAATTAGCTTCTTATAGTTCTTCTCATTATATCAGGTTCAATCAAAAGTTGTCAATTGTTTAGTTTTCATATCAAGAATCTACAAAAAACATTTAGAATAATCTACAAAGTATTAAGTGAAAAATTAATAATAAATATATTACATTTTCTCTATAATTTTTAAAATATTAAATTGTTTGCAACATTCAACTGCCTATGTTTTTATTTTCATCATAAAGTTGCTAAAGAGAACCATATTCTAGCAATGTTGAGATATTGATTCATTTATAATTCTACTCCAATAATATAAATATGATTCACAATGAATAACCAAACCATACATAAGGAATAAAAATACATGAAACTAATAACTCTGTGTTTAGACTCTGCTGATCATTGGATAAATATACATATAGACTGAGTATTTCCATACATACAACAATATATAATCCCATCTTAGTTGCATATATCTCTATCCACAACTGCTCCAATTGTGTAAATACTTTAAATTATAAATGTTTGAATGACTATATAATATAGAACAATACTGCATAAGTTTATTTAATATTATAGTGATATATGTACTCATTATAATTAATAATAAATGAAATATACTAATTTAGAAAATAGTAAGAATATAATATATTTCTGTAAATTAGAGTAGGGAAAATATTTTTTGTAAAAATATTAAAAGACTAATAGTGTAACCTGCAACCCTTATGAGCTATATATAGTCATGTAAACCTCCCCATGTTTGTTTTCACTCTCTTCTGCAAAGTCTAACTTATGTTGTGCAATGACAAAAGATACAGGTCAGATAATGGACAGCTTATATAATTGTATGATGTTTGCAATAGATCACTGGCAATTAGAATAGAGGTTGCAAACATGAAATGCAATATTTTCAGATTATGTTAACATTGTCTATATAGAGATTTATAATGTAATTACAATAAGAGCTGAAAACAAAGGTATGAACACACAGGCTACTTCAATAAGAAACAGATTATCAATCTTACATGATAATGTTGAGGGAAGACATTTATATTTAACATAAAATTATCCATCAAATTTTCAATTATTAGTTGTTTGAATAGGCCTTTCCTTTTTTTTACAAATGACAAAAAACAAAAATGATGTTTTTCACTTGCATTAGCAAAATTCAATTATCAAAAACGAATATAAAACAAACAGGTGAAATTAAATGGTTGCTAATTTTAAAAACACTTTTATCACAAAATTAACATCATTTTTATATAAAATTTTGTCAGGCTATAATGCAAAATTCCATACAATGCAAAAATAATATATGTGCACACAATTTAAAATATAAACATTTATAATATATTAGCACTTAGCACAAATTATACATTTTAATTAATTTAATAAAAATATTAATTAATTGTTATAATCTTAAAATATAAGTTTTGAACATAATACTCATTAGTAGCATACATTTATTATTTTGACTATGGAGTTACTAAAAATAAGTAATGTAATATTAAACAATTCTCTATTTAGGCAATGAATTATTCTATTAATTTAGATTTTATAATTTATTTGAATACAATATATTTTTATAATCTAATAATAAATGACAAGAATTTGAAATCAATTCAATAAAAATTCTAAATAAAGATAAAATTCTATCTATTCTTCCTGATATACATTTACCAACTGTAAATGCCTTCAATGTTGCCTTCCAGGTACATTTGCATGGAGTTTAATGTGTTTAAAAACATTTAAATGGCCTCCATTTATTTGCCTTGGCACAGGTTAGACAGCCTGTGGCTGTGTTGATAACCTTTTAGTTTTATTTTTAATAATTATTATAAATAACATATATAAACATAATATTAACCATAATAATAATATTTGTAAATTTAAGATATATTGAAGTATATAGGTAAATAGATTTATTTATATAAATATAACATTTTCTTCAAATAATAATAATAATATATATTTTTTTATGCACATTGTCATTATATATATATATTTTAATGGTTTAAAGTTAATTAAGCAAATGTGGTCATTTTTAGGATCCTGCAAAATCCTAATATCAGGGGCATAGCCAGTATAGGGCACACAGCATGCATATCCCCTCTGAAAAGTGGTAATAGTAATACTCACTATAATATTATAAAGCCAAGGTCAGAAAACTTACTATTTATATAAGGATATTAAATAATATTGGTTTTGAATTTGTTTATAACAGTAATTTTAGCTAATGATATTATGACTTTTTAAATTCATGTCTTGAATTTAAGTTACTTTTCTAATCAATTATTTAGGCTTTATTTAATTTTAGTTTATAAATATAGACATTTTCCTTTTTACTTTTAGACTTAATTTAAAATAAAACACTGAATGTGTATGGCATTTTAAAGAACATAGCGTTATTTTAAATTGCTTTATATGCATTTATTCATCTAAACTGTTTCCAGAGCACCCTAGTCCTAGACCCTCAATTCTATAAGTGCATGCAGGCTTATGGTAATGCTATGGTGCACCCTACTCCAGCATTTCAAGCTACGCATATGGAAATATTATTAATTCACAGTTCAAATAGTTCAAATGACAAATAATACTCAATTTAAATAACCAAAATATGCATAATCATGTTTAAACTCACTGAAAATTTTTAACATTTCTCGGTCTGAACACAAAGATAAAACATATCAGTGCTGCAAATGATATAAAAAAATAATATATTATAAATTTGATGTAATATTGAAATGTTGTCGAAATCGAACATCCCACATAGCAAATAATGCACAAAACTACAAGAAAAATAAATAGTTTCCACAAACAAGTGATAAAACAACCACTAGCGAATACGAACATTTTTTCGATTTAAAAAATAAACACAAAAAATGTATGACAATTTAAAGACAAATTGATAAATAAATGTGGATGTTTAAATAATATATGAATTCGGAACATCTAGACTTGATAACATACAAGATCTAAAAACTAGTTGTATATTAAATATTAGATGAGTAAATAAATTGACGGAAACAACATTATTTTTAATTATTTTATAAGCACTAAAAGTTTTTGCACATTTTCAGCAGTTATACGTAATAACATTTTGACAAATTAAAATTTTATAATCCTTTGCAGATTGTCATGGGACGCGATCCTAATGTTATACTAATATTATAATAAATAATTTAGTTGCGTGAAAAGTAAAAGGATTTTAATCAAATTCTTTTATCATTAACTGTCATCAAACATGTTTTGTTTATATTAAAATCAACTTGTCCGCAACCATGGATTTAATATAGAGGTGTTCAGGGGCAAGAATACATGGACTATGCCAGTTTCATCTGGAATGTTTCGAAATGTGCCTATTTTAATAGCATATATTTTCATGGAAGAATCGATAAATTGAAATTCAATTTATATGTAATACATATAAATATTGATTATATTGGTAAAACATAGATAAGCCATATTTTTAATGCTGCCAATTATACAAAACGAACCAAATGATGTAAAGAAATTTTGTAGAAAAATTGTAATAGTTGAAATTGCTATAATATTAATTAATTTGCAGGGGTGATTTAGCTAAATTTAAAATTTAGAACGCAAAGTAGATAGAATGTTGGCTCAGTTTGGGGGTTTAAAATATACATGTATTTAAGGGTAATTTTGGTTTAATCCTGATTTGGACTTATGTTGGGGAAGTGTCTTAAACTTATATAGTCCAGGGGACCCCGACGCGATCCTATGACTATAGGGATTGCCACGACCGCTATAAAGTAGTGCGTGTAATATTATATGTTAATATAGTAGGTTAGCCTATATGCTATGTATGATGTGAGCATATATATCGAATAAGTAAGCACACAGGCGCGAGGAGATATAAAGCATATTTCAGACAATTCATAGTAATTTATAATTCTATTCGAGAATATAATAGCCTGCAATGAATTTGTAATTTATAGAATTACACTATATATATTAGGTTACATTCATAATGGTAGTTTCATGTGGCTGCCTAACAATTGAGACTTATCTTATTATATCAACGCTCTAATGTATATTTTTCATCAGATTAAAAACAAGCTGGAATCGAAAAAATTAAGACAATATTCATAAAATTACATGACTTAATTTTATTTCTAAAATACATAATTGTCATATAGGTTACTAGAAAAGTTTACGATGATATTAAATATTTGACTGATTTGACATTTATATAGCTGTGTATTTTGCGAATAATCTCTCAATATAACTTTATTTTGTGAATTAAAAATATATATATATATATGTAAAGTAGTGTAGACAGTATATATTTGATGACGAGAACAATAAGAGCATCTTCTGTGCAGTTAAATTAACAACATGTCGACAGAAAACTAATGTCGTGATTAAATTATTGTATAATGTAAACTTTTTACACATTGACTCACCTCAGGGGCGCTCGCAGGATTTATTTAAGTATACGCAGACTTGACTGGAGGGGCCCATACTTATTTTTTAATATATAATTATTATTTATTTATATTATAAATGCTTTCTATCTAGGCATACTTTAATTCTGAAAAGTGCACGTCTATAATAATTTACTATACATACGCATCTGCGTTAGTGTGTAAATGCCTGCGGGCGCCCTTAATTGCCTACTATGTTTTTTTTTTCACTTGTCAGTACCAGTTTTAAGCTATAATTCTTAATACTCTTTATAAGTTGTTCATTTATCTCTGCATAGTGCTGTCTCAAATGCGCTATAGTCACAATTGTTGACCTTATACTATATAAGTGTATAATCTTGTAATTTTGGAAGACTAATTAATAGCCGGATGGAATATATAATGAATCAGCATATTCAGTAAAATTTTCTAGTGCATTATTCTGCCGTTTTCAAGACGATCCTATAAAATATAAATATGTATTTTGATAGTAGAGCCAGCAATAAATTTGATAAACAAACTGCTATTATAATGTTGGAGACCATAACGCGCTATCAACATGTTTTCCG
Source organism: Coelogynopora nodosa (assembly GCA_034780555.1). Lineage (NCBI taxonomy): Eukaryota > Metazoa > Platyhelminthes > Proseriata > Coelogynoporidae > Coelogynopora > Coelogynopora nodosa. The sequence continues at coordinate 6,680 of JAUZND010035436.1, forward strand.
AAATTAATTTACTCACAAAGGAGCATCTTTGTATATTTATAAGTCATTGTAGATATCTGATTATAGTTTTGTCCATACCAATCATGGATATTTCATTACATTTAATAAAAAATAACATTTTTCAAATAATACATTTTCCCTTGGAAAAATTTGTACTCCCGGATTACGGTCATTATGATTCTAATCAGAAGCTTAGTAAGTTGTATATTATAGCGCTGAATATCTAGACTATTCATAGTTAAAATGAATCAGATCGGAAAATAATGCTGCTTTGGCCTAATTTTGATCATAATTTTGATGAATTATTTGATTTATTTGAATTATTTGAATTATTTGAATCATTTGATGAAATTAATATGAACATAATTTTGATCATAATTTGTCAGCAATCGCTAAACAAAATATTAGAGGGTGTGAACCATTATACGCATGCATATGTTTAAACTAAAAAAATATATGTTATAATTTCAGCCAAAATACTTTTTAAAAACACATTTATAAAAACGTATAAACAGGACAATATGTTTAGGTCATTTTGAGTTATATACTACTTAATATCAAATTACCCAGTATATTTAATAAAAATATATGGAACCGAGAGTATTAACAATAATTGTTAATACTCTCGGTATTGAATTACTGAAAATTTCAGGCAAATGCGCTTTGGTATAATTTTAACAGTAAACAATCAAACATATTTCGGTCAATTCGACGCCTCTTTTAGTAAATCCAAAAGTCTAACAAGAATTCTCCTATATATAGGCTACATTAAATAGTATGATTTTATTATAATACTTTGATATTTAGAATTCCAACTTATGAATGTACTGCAACTTATTTATATATTGAATTGTAAGCAAAATATTCAACAAAAACATCAGTCACACCTGTCAATCCTGAATATAAAATTTAGATCTCTAGATCATTAAGTTTCAATATATATTTATAATCTTATTTCTTTCTCTTAACCATTGTACTTGTAATGAATAATATGAGACATGTAGAATAAAGGCAATGTTAAAAAAGAAGTTATTAAATATAAATCGACATTTCGATGCCAAACAAACATCATTATCAAGAATTGTTTCGAAGAATCGATTTTTACTTAATTATTTATTTTTCAACATTGTCTGTTTGTTCTACTATTATTTTCACATCCAATTGTCTGCTATTATTTCTGAACATGAGACATTGTTTCGCACTTGACATGAACACAATGCTTGAATTATATATCACATGTGCACTTGAATCCTAATCTCACTATTATACATACTGCACTTAGAAAATATAATGAATGTTATAAAAAAGGCATCTATATTATAGTATTAAAAACTACCACTTTATGGTACAGAGAAACTCTAATTATGTATAGGAAATTACAGACAGATGAAGTAAACACATTCTATGCATGTTTAAAAAGAATTGAACGACATTAGATAGCGATAATTATATACAATGGAGAGTTACTTAGGCGGAGTATTTAAATATAATACCATAATTGAAGGACGCCATATCAGCTTACAACCAACAATATTATATACTGTACAGTATTTAATATGGCAGCGCAATCAGTTTTCTAATGCCTAGGATACGGGCCTGGACTCGATAGCCCTATCTTCTGGACTGAAGGCAGAGATGATACCGCCAAGCCACATGTGCCCTTTGAAAGATGACCTTAGAAAGGGTGCGGTATTGTCTTGGATCGACTCCGGTCTCGTACCCTTTGCATTAGTAAACTGGTCGCGCTGCCATCCATATTGAGTATATCATATTGTTGGTTATAAGCTGAAATAGCATCCTTCAATTATGATATTATCTACTATAAATACTACGGCCGCCGAAATAACCCTCCCTTGTCTAATATTAATACGGGGAAAGCAAAATACATAATATATACTATAATAAAATATGGAACGCAATCATTTTAAGTAAAAATTAAATAATTTAAATTAAACGTTATTTTGATCTGTCCATATAGAAATAGTTTACATAATTTTAGCATTTATAATCAAATTAACAATAAGATATTCATTGAAAATATAGATTATAACTCTAATAATGCCCATATAATGTTGTACTTTACATGTAAGGTAATATAAAAATGTAATGTTAAACTTTAAGGCACACAAAACTAACAAAATTAGCATATAGAAAGCTACTATAAATTATAACAAATAGAAATAACAAAAAAAACGTATGAAACAATTAAACAGTGATTTTTATAAAAAGTGTACCCTAATAAAAACAAGCGTACGTTTTGGGATATTCTGAAGAAAAAGGCTACACTTGTTTAAAACGTACCAGTAATCGTACTCTAAGTGTATAAAATAACAAACATATTATCGCATCCCTGTATAGGGTATGTTGGATACTAGGGGTGCAAAAAGTACCCCTTGTGTGTTACGAAATTAGTACTCCTGAGAAGTATACAACAGAAGCTAGGAATCATATCCCTAAAAGTCGAAAACGTACCCATATTTTTAACAGAATTGATACCCCATATTAAAAATATGTAAACACAAAAATGTATTGGATAGGTTCTTCTTATATCAACAGCCAAGTATCTTTTCATCGCGAGACACCTTGAGTAACCTCACGCGCAATGCCATCTTCGAAGACTTCAATCATTTGATTCCGTGATACCTCCACTAGAGAGTCGATATCATTCTTTGTCTTCCCAGTTGTATCAATCGGCGGCAGAATATCCACTTTGAACTTTCCTTGACAAGAGTGAGGGAGATATCGATGTAATTTATTTGAAAATTATTTTATTAATACTAATTGTATTGTTATCCATAGTTTCGGCTAATCTACAGATTATTAGTAGCTATAAATAAAGAGACAACATTTAAACACACATTTATTAACAATTTCTTATAATTTATTTTGCCATAAAGGTATTCTATAAAAAAAATATTAATATATATATAACGATCCTTCGGATGTTGACATATTGTATACTATTGTACGCTAAATACACATTTTAACTACAAATAGATAAACGTACCCCTCCGTCCCCTTATGTAAAATATTAGCCTTACAAAAAAGCTTGAACAATGGATTCCATCAGTGTAAGGCAAAAATATTCATATACATACAATCCCAGTCCTTAATCTAATACACATAGTTCATAACACGGACAAATTACTGTAGTTGAATATATTGATTCTAAACAAATAATGACTTTCTGTAAACCTATAGTGAAAATATGCTCGATTATACACCACTCCACATAGAGATGTCGATGTACTATAGCATAGGCTACTCATTATATTGTAAAGTACGTCATATTTAGGAAAGTAAGACCAGCAAACACGGACAAACATTTAAAACCATGCGATGATATAATTCAACAAAATAGTAGAGAACTTACAGTTCATAAGTTTAGCTGCAAAATACAGTATTTTATACTATAAAAGTAAAAAAAACATAAGGCATGCTCACATTTTTTACAAAATGTTGTACCATAATTATAACTCGATACAAATATTAAACTACGTTGGAGGTTGGGACCCATGCGTCGGCATCTTAAATTAGGAGATACCATACAGCGGTATCATTATCAACTGTGATTGTTTACCTGGGTCTTTCAAACATGGTATATATGTTAATGACGAAAATCACCTTCTGTAAACAACTTCTTTGAGTGATCGAGGAAAGGACGATAGGAGGAGAAGACTATGGGGACAATCGGCAACTAAAATCAAAAGGTGCATGTTTTGTAACAATGTTGAACATATTAAACAATACAGTTATATAATTTATTCATTAGCAATTGCATTAATCGTAAGACAGGTTTATAAACATGTAAAGTTCAAGCACAGGTAGACGATTTGATAATTTAGAAAGTTTTTTTCTTTGGATTGACCGAAATGCTAATAGAGAAATTCTACTGTGTTTTAAATACAAAAGCACAAAAAGACACTCATTTATCAAATTCAACTTATAATGGATTTCAGTTACAAAATATTTTATAATCCAAGACAAGTGAAAGGCGTCAATAGAAAATGTCAAACTGACCTGTCCTTCCACTGCAAGGTGAAAAGCACCCTTTTTGAACGGCTGGAGAGTTGTTCCACATCTTCGAGTGCCCTCAGGAAATATGAACATCTTGATCTGCGAGAAAGAGACAATAATATAAACTATATTAACCATATCAATATAATAATGAAGTTAACATTTGGGAAAAGGAAATTCAGAAAGTAACAACTGTTTCATTGTAATGCAAAATAAGAATAAGTTATACTAAAATTGATTACCTATTATAATTTTGGGAAGATAATTTAGCAATATAGAATTTTTTTTTTTATTGTATTAGCAATTTTAAAATAAATCATAGTGTAAAAGAAATTAAAACGAAGTACAGTACAGTAGTTATAAGGAAGTATCAATATAGCATATAACTGTAATATTAAATATAATTATTACACTCAATTAAAACACAAGAAGAATGTTACATATTAGAAACAAAACTTTTAATATCGAATATTTATTGTAACCATTTTTAAAAAAACCAAAAAGAAAATAAATAGTTTATTTTAAAAAATACACACACATGTGACATACTATCATAACTAAAGCGACTCTAATAACACAACGAAACAGATGTACCCACATTATGAAGTGGTGACTTTGCATCTGTTATCTCTACACTGCAGTGTTAATTATTGACTTCAAATAATAAATTTAATTGATTGCAGGTCACGGTGCATAGTAATACATAATATAAATGTAACCTCTAACAGAATAGGTCAATGGTGAAAAGCCAATAATGGTAAATGACATTAAAATGTCAAAAGCGTTCGATTATGTAGACCGATCAGCACTGACAAATATACCCCGAGTCATTCGTGAAAGCAGTTACGTCTTTATACACAAACACACGGGCTTTCGTTAGATCGCCAAGCGCCAGACTGATGAATTCCGAACAAATATCAGGCGTATTACAGGGTGATACCCTTGCACCGTATCTATTCATAATATCCATGGATTATGTTATGCGAACGTCCCTTCGTGAAGAAGATGGTTACATCATGGGTAGAAGAACATCTTGACGAAAGCCAGCAAACAAACTCCCGTTACTAGCTTTTGCAGACGATGCAGCCCTCCTCTCCGACAACGTCCAGGCATCAAAAGAGCAATCAACTCGTTTCGAGATAGCATCACAAAGCATACGTTTACAATTAAATGCTTCAAAAATGGAATGTTCGTAAGCGAAACTCCAGTTCCGATAATAAGGACGAAAAGCATGACACTCAGTCACCACCGACTTCACCTATCTCGGCAATGCAATTGCAGATAACAAATCAAGCTTTAGACAAAGACGTCAACTTGTTTGGGTTGCAATTGAATCCGTAAAGTTGATTCTGTTTGGCGATCCACGGCCAGTGATGTAGTAAAGATTAAACTGTTTATTGCATGTTCTACAGTGCAACAGTCTGGACTGTCACTAACACACTGGCAAATGACATCAACTCATCTCAAAGGCGCATGTTACGATATGCTATTAATATTCGTTACCTATACGTTGCTCCGTCGCCGAACTCAACTACCTCCAGCAAACAGTATCAATCAAAAGACAACGTCTAGCATTAGTCGGCCATTTTCTCAGACGAACTGAAAATCTAAATGTAGCAAACCAACCAACAGAATGTTTCAGACGGGGAGGTGCTCTACGGAGAACATATGTTGATCTCAATGGCTCAATTGCTTCCCAAAATAAAGCACATTGGAAACACATTTAATTTCTCACGTGCATTTTATTGTATTATTGTACCACATGTTATTATTGGCGACGCTCAAGCGCTTTAAGCATTTGATGACGTTAAATATTCTATCATTTGACGAGGCTTCGCCTAGCAAACATATTTGCAATGTCATCATATTCAATCTATAAAGTACAACCTTAGCAAGTTAGAACATTTATCTTTATAAAGAGGTCAAACAATTTAAACATTACAGTAGGGTCGCTTACATAGTGGAGGGCAGGCTGCAGCCACCCCCCCCCCCCCTCTGGTGAGCCATCATAAAAAACGTACTAGCACAAATCATTACAAAGTCATCAATTAGACTAAAGACATGGAATAATATTATACAATGTATGTAAAGTGGTTGTATTTTGACAACCATATTTAATTAAATAACAAAAATTTAAATAGCGCCACAGAAAAGGGTAATAAATATTACAGACCTCGCAGACATAAAGAATCGTGCCTATAATACCTTTGTATCCTTAATGTATTTTGCAGTTTTATTCATGGTCCGCATGGCATGCTCTCGATTACCACGGTCAATGAAGATAGTGTGAGAGAGCCATGCTGAGATGCCGATGGGTCCGGCATAGAGAAGCGATTTCTTGGCGAGAACAGTGCATCGCTTAGGCCAGATAAAGGCTGCGCCTGCAGAGAAAGCAGTCCATAGAAAATTATGAGCACAAAGAAGTATAACATATAACTATTTTGTTTTATTCATAGATTATAAAAGTAAAAGATCTTACATATTGTATTGTGCCATTACTAATATAGAAGAATTGTATTTTTTAAAAATATTCTTTTTTACTCACAATGTAAATTTAGAATAAAGGTTATTTTGCAAAAATATGACAAAAACTGATATTGTGGGTTGGGTTGATAGTATTGATGTCATAATTTAACCTTTTATTTAAAAAATACTAAATTTTGTATATTTTTTGAGGAAATTTCAAGATCTATTATGGATATTATTATTAATTAACTATTAATACTAGTTTATAAACATTTTTTACAATTTAGTTCAACTTATTGCGATGTTAAACAAGTTCTCTTGTCATCAATAAATAATATTTTAGACTTAATATAATCATCTCACAATCATGTGATAGATTTAAATTAGTTCAAATTTCTCTATCAATAATTTGATGCAATTAAATACTATAATTTGTTTTCATGTATATAGTTAAAATCTTAAGATATGCAATATTAAACAATTTAAAAAATAAGTTAAATTACACTTTCCAAAACTCAAGTATGAAATTATGTCTAAATTAAAATAGATGAACTTCTACTGCATAAATATACTATTAAGAATACATTAAACATTTCGTAAAAGCCTACCAAGTACATCAATTGAACTCTGATGGTTACATATGAGAACCATAGGTTCATCATTTTGAATGTAGTGGAAACCTGAAACTTCAACACTAATTTTCAATATTCTAGCCACACATCGAATAATGGTATGCATAATTCTGAAGTAAAAATAAATAAAAAAGCATTACATTCAAACATAGAACATATATATCAATACTTGTATATATTTAGAGAGGCTAGAGTACATAGAAAAATATTAATTAAAGGATATTTAATAGAACATTAGAAGATAAATAGAGTGAAGACAAAATGAATATACAATGCATTTAATTTAAATAAAACTGTAAAATACAACAGTTGTAACAATCAACTCTTGTCATCATACATTTACTTGACTATAATTTTGGTTCTGCATTGTACATATGTTTACACATAAATTAAGTATATAAGTGAATATAAAGCTTTAATAATGAATTCAAAAATCTTTATTATTATTTGCTACAAATCCATCTGAAATTAATTCCATAATATTAATTGATATACATTGTTGATGGAGGTATTTTTTTAGAAGAGGTGGATGTCATAAAAATGATAATAATAATTTAAAAAAACAATGCATAATAAAAATAATGAAATAAATGTACTGATATGAATTATGTTTATTATAAAAACTACTCAAAATTAACTGGGACTATCATTCTTAAATTTTTGATACAGTTTTGATTCCATATATTTTCAATAGAATATGGTTGAGAATAAGACTTAAAATGAGATAACATATTTACTTAGGTAAAAAAGGTATAGTAAATATATAGCAAAAGGGATTGAAGTTGTTAGGCTGAAACTTTTAATGATAACCTATATCCTAGCATACATTCTGTTAATTTATGAGTTTGACACATACTTCTGTGTCACAACTATTATATTGTCATTAATTATCAAAATACGGACTAAATACTTATTTTCCCCTACTGTTACATTAAAATTAGCACATAATTTTTAATAAATATACAACTAACCCAGCAGCTGATTACACCATTCCACTTAATTTTTAAAAAAATCTCTGCCTGTGAGGTTTAGTTAAGCAACAGAATGATTAACTCCAATAAAACAATAATGTACTAAGTTTAAAGATAATATCTAGGATAAATAATTTATTAATAAAATGTTAAACATGGTGGCCATAAAGTACTCTATTATATATATTAGAATATATATGAAATTGACATGTAAAAGTTGTAATCCATAAAGTTCCATTACTTGTGTAATGTCAATTTTGTAGATATAAAAGATGGAAGTTAATATTTAATGTAAATCATTCTGGTTTAAAGTTTCATAATAATTATACAATAGTATATTGTTTAGAGTTGAAAGAATTAATTTGTGCAATTAAAAGATATTATCAAACAAACAGCTTTAATGAAGGTTCAATGATTAGGAAACATATTTTAAAATGTATTTACCTTTGACAGACCTGTTTAACTAGACCTTTGTTTCAGTGCAGAATATTTATTTTAATGTAAATTTGTAGAATTGTAGATAACTTCAAAAACACAAATCTATTTAAGTAATGAGATAAAGTAAACAATATCAAATATAATGTGCTTAGAAATAAGAACAAATAATATGCTATACATACTAAATGAATCATTTTACAGAGATAGGATATAATTAATGTCCAGCTGATAATTTGAATTAAAAATGTATAGAGTAAACAAAATACAAATGAGATTCATAATAAGCACTTTTTAATTTTTGGAGTTTACAAGGGATAAATTTTTAAAGCATTGTACAGAAAATGATCTTGTTTGTATTTTACTATGTACAATAATTGATTCTGTGGTCTCCACATAATTAAATTGATTACATCACTGAATAAAAATAACACTTTGTTTGACCAAATATTCTTCCAAAGAGTTATTAACATATTGTAAACAATGCGCAATTTATGTAATGCTAGTAAATGATGCATCTGAGAAATTGTGCTTATTGCTTAGAGGCAAGTACAGCTTGGAATCCATAATCTAACTAAATTCATCAAAGACAAAGCTAAATTTGGCGTAAAATATTTTTTTTACAAAATTAGAACCTGATGAGACCTCAATGCAGAATAGTAAACAGGTATGCTTTGAAATAATGAGATGAGTCTTTAGTTAAAGCTTAAAATAAAAGAGTATGTAAGGTGCTTAAGTTGAGGCTTTTATAGTCTTACATGTTGGGCACAGAACACAAACTCCAGGTGAAGTATTCATGGTATATTGCTTGATATTTTCAAGTAGTTTTGGCCACATTTTTTAAAGTGCTTTAGTATTAATTGAATTTGGCATTAAAAAAAGTTTATAACAGCTTTTACTGTATATATTTTAATTTTTTTTTCTCCAATAAATATTATTGAAGTTTATGTTTTATAATAAATGATTTGCATGAAATATAAATAATAAAAAATTAAAAGTCTTATAAAATTAGATACTAGTTCAGAAAAGTTAGAGGGGCTTGAGCTCCTAGCTAGTCTCAAAGCTAGTTCTTATGCTGGCCATGGGCCTCAACGACAACTAACAGACAATTATTAATAGAATTCAATAAGTACTATATATATTACTTTAATTATCAGATAAAAATGACTGAAAATAAAACCTGGCTATAGGTTTATTGCATGCATACCACATAGTATGGTGCATATATGCAGCATTGTACTACCTAAAAATAATGACTTCTGATGTCTATATGGTAATGTCAACAAATTTACATAATTAGTTCATCAATATCATTTTCATAATGAGTATTTCATTATTTTAATAACTCAGTCAGTACTAGGATATTCACTTTTAAATATTAAAGTAAAGCTTTTAGTATTTACTAAAAATAAAAGTGAAGATGTTATATCTCCACCTAGAATCTAGATGGAAAAATAATTTTGTCCACCTAGGACTAGGTTATACATATACTTGTAAGTTATACCTAATGAATAAAATACTATGTTGTTTTTATGAGCTAAATATTTTAGCAGAGTGAGACATATAATCTAGAAAAAAAATTCTGCCTAAAATATTTAGCTCATAAAAATAACATAGGCATAGCATAGATAGTATTTTACTTACAAAAATAAAATATATAACAGTATTTTCATATTTATATTAGCTATTATGTATATATATAATCTAGAAAACATTTTTTTGACTAAGCAGATACATAGCCTAGAAATTATTTTTCCGTCTAGGCGGAGATATTACCGCATCTGCATCTTTGAAAAGATAGTAAAAAAATTTGCCACACAAAATGAATAATTCTAGTACTGTCTCAGTAATTAATTAATTGCTAAGCCAAGTCAGTTTTAATCTCTAAAAATAACTACACTGTTGCAACAATAGTAAGATGCATGTAAAAACTTACCGTAAATTTTCAACATGACGTGGTCTGATTACAAAGATCATACATAAAAATCCAGTAAATATTAGAAGAAAATAATATGCAATAAATCTTGCATAATATTGAAATGTTGTTGAAAGTGAACATCCTATATAACAAATAATGTACAAAACTACAAGAAAAACTAATAGTTTTGACAAGCAAGTAAGAAAACAACAACCGGCAAAAAACATTTTCACGATTTCAAAAATATGCACAAAAAAGTTTATTATATTTTAAAGATTTATTAATTATTTTAATATTAAAAATAAATTAATTATAAATACAATAATATAAATTAAATAAATTTCATAAATTAATTATAAAATGTATGCAACGTTATTTGTTATACAATTATACTACTTAGACATTTAGTATATTTATGCTATGCTTTCTTAATAAATGATTCCATTGAACTCCATATTATATAGCGTCATCGTCGTCTCCTTCAAAAGATGCACGAGTTGATATCTTCATCTAGTGTAGTGAAAATATGTAAAAAAGGAAAATTATGAATGAGTGTGTTTTGGATAATTTAAGTTTACAATTTCCCTTAATCATTATTTTATTCACCATGATTATGCGTGATATATACACTTTTGTTATGAAAGGCGCAAAAGCTCGTTTTTTTAAAATTAATTTTAATAAAACTTTTAATTGAGTTTTTTTTTTCAAAATATGGGAAAGGTTTATATTAATAATCATTTTCTTTACATATGGAGGGGGGGTGTCTGCCCGTGCGTAACGTTATTAACAGGGGGGTATTTGATGTTTTGCGTTACGGTACGATATATATAAAAGGGGGTCTTTGAGAAGCATATATATTTTGCGTAACGTTATTTCTGAATGGGATCAACAGATATATAAGTAAGTATTGTTACGTATGTATGTTGGCGTTTTACTGGTATTTATACAGTTGTTTTTATGTTACAGAATTGGATTATTGATCAAAAAAACTCTTTGCTGACGTTTATATATTGCGTTTATTAAAAAATAAAGATATACCCATTCTGAAATATAAATGAAGAATTTTTCTATAAACTTAATGAAGAAACTAATTAGGTAATAAAGAACGACTGTAAGACAAGTTTGCCCCTATTATAAAGCTAAAAATTTGCCATTTTGAAATTTATCCGAACTAAAAAAGATCCATGTCAAGAATTTATTATCGGACCATTATTGAATCATTGGCATATATACGTTGTACTGGTCCAATAGTTGAAAAACTACATTTACCAATAATGAGCCTATAATCAGTAATGCAACCATTACCCAATGATTATCCAACAATGTACCGTTGGAATATCCAATAAACCTAGCTACAATGAACCAATAACGACCCTATCATCCGCTCATTACCCAATATTGTACCAATAATATATCCGATAAACCTACAATGAACCAATAATGACCCTATCATCCGCTCATTACCCAATATTGAACCGATAATATATCCGATAAACCTACAACAAACCAATAATGACTCTATCATCCGCTCATTACCCAATATTGCGCCAATAATATATATACATCCGATAAACCTACAATGACCCAATGATGACCCTATCATCCGCTAATTATCCGATATTCCACAATAATAAAAATATCCGATATTACTCAATAGTAGGTACATAAATCCAACCATTAAATCATACTAAAATACCATCTCCACCTAGATACTACCTTCCATCTCAAAATTCGTATGCAGAATCTTTCTCCTTATAAACTAAGCTTCTTCCAGATTTTTCGAGACTTTCCGGGCCTCCAAATCTCGAAGCCTTACTGTAGGAAGGATTCTGCATTCAGACCTTACTTGATTAATAAAACATAATATTTATATACAATAAATATTGTATTTATTAAAACAAAATACAGGATAATTTATAGGGACAAAATATTATATATATATAATATTTTGTCCCTATACATTTATGAAGTTTGTATAGCAAAGTAACAGCTGGTGACCTTGAAAGTTGTTTAACATGCATTTTAACATCTATTTATTCTACGACATCTATAATTGTATTATAGCTACATTTTTAAATCTTTCAGGCAAAGTATATTGATTTCAAACACGTTGTCAAAATATATGAAATGGAAACGGCAATGAATACTATCAGAATGAAGTAAAGATCGAAAAAAGTCAAGTGTGTATATATGTACATATCATATAACGTTAATTATACATAACATTTTCTGTGCCGAAAGGAGTTGCTATTTAATGAACTAGTACCATCACAAAGCGCAGAAAACCTAATTCTGAAATGTCTGCTAAAAAATTCAGGTTCTGCTGAAATTCAATCAAAATTTATAAATCGAAATTGTTTTGAGTGTCGACTAGATTAAGTTCTGGAGCATATTACAGCTGCCTCCCTCTTGGAAAAACAGTAGTTAACAATTAATATTTGCATGACACAGGAATATATAAAAATTGGTCAATGAATAGGAACAATTGTAATAACAAGAAGGGATAAAAAACAGGATACTTGAGAGCACTTATAGATGATATAATTGAATTTATAACTTTTTCACTCCACATATTTCGACAGGACACGTTGCTTCTGACAGCGAAATACTTGCGCTGTACAGCTGCAGTTGCGAACAATTATATCTTATTTTCCATAAAGCGATATTTTGCTGATAACAGATTTCAGCGAGAATTTATCAGCGAGGAAACCATTGCCTCACATGTGAAACCCACGGAATCACGTTGTTTGTTGCTGCACGCATTATATTGGTATATATAATAGTAGATAAACAGTACACATGAAAACGTTAACATTATTTCCGACTCAAGAAAACACGACAGCTATACAATATATTGTCCATAAATGTATGTATGGAGATACTTCGGAAATTACACCGTTATATACGGATGGATGAGGAGGAAAATTTATTTGCCAGATATTTATTTTTTCGCAAATATTTCCGATTGGAAAGATTAATATGTAATTTTGGAAAAATCTGCGAATTCAAAAATATTACTGATGGGGGTGTTTGTTGTTCAGCAACTATTGGAAGATGTGTTGGAAGCAGTGCGTCAATTGCAACATAAACACGTGGCACCAATACAGGAGTTTTTGCCAAGTAAGAAGACCCGATGAACCTTTGCAGACCATTCTCATTTCCTGCTACATCACATCTTTGAGAATCGTTATGTAAAATATGATTAAAGAGTGACTTTTTTACTTCAACTGTTATTTTACCTTTTGTGAGATCAATTTTGAAAAGCATAAACAATTGTAAATAACTTAAATGAAATTTATGGATAATGCAGTTTTTACAAAACACTTAATAGGTGAAAGCAGCGTTTTAATGTAACCGTATAAAAATCCTAAATACTGTATCTCTGTTACATCATCTAATCAAAAATTTTGTCTAAGTAACGTACATACATAAATTAAAGCTACATATTCTATCGAAACCACATATATTAGTAATTCAGAATTCACGGGAACACAATGATCAGTTACCCGTAATTGTTAAAATAAATATTTTCGATGATGATTCTGCTTTTTATTTTGGTAGGAAGTGATACCTCGCAAAAATAGTATTTTCTGGTTTTTGACAAATAATGTATTTTCCATTTTTGTGAGTTTTATTCGTTAGTCAAAAAAAGACAGACTACATACCAAGGTCAAGGAAATTAATAATATCAATGTCAGAATTAGCATTTTTTAAGCATCTCATCATGTAACGAAATCAAATTTAAAAAAAGGTCTAATCCGCGAGACAAACAATTGACGATGCAAAAAAAAGCCGATATCTTAGATAGAACTCTCTCTATAAATAGTCATGACTCTCGTTTGATCATGTTATCTCTATGAAGTTATTTTATTGTGGTTTTTTCTTTTGCATTCCTCACAGTGACCATTACTTGTTTTTATTCATCGTTATGACTCACGTTTGATCTTGTTATCTCTATGAACAGTTATGACTCACGTTTGATCAAGTTATCTTTTGTTAAATTTTATTAGCCTTTATTAACGTATAGCAGTAATTATAGTTTTAATATAATAAGTCAAGATTTTTTCAACAATAAAGTGATTATTATACAAATATAACAATAGAAATATACAGAATTTATAAGACATAACAATAAACAACATTACTTACAACTCGGCCTACCAAAAAAATGGCCAAAATCATATATATATATATTTTTTTATCATTTATACTTTTTATAAAATATAAAAAACCAACGAAACTATCAGTCATTTGATACCGATTTACCCTCACAGGTTCAGGTTATTAACATCACCACGACTAGTATCACCACGTTTTCGATGCCCGCGAAGACTGCTGGACCCACCTGACGGGGATTTATTGGCGTGCTCCGAGGAGTTCTCCTCGTCAGATGAGTCATCACGGTGTCTATGGCGACGATGACGCTTGTGATGACGACGTCGGCTGCTGCTGTGGTGGTCACGTGACCGTGATCTTGAGTGGTGCCGCCTGCGTGATGTATGTCGGTGGTGGCCCGATGATGAGTCCGAGGTGGACAATCTAGATGATAAATAACGCTGATAGTAACGGATGCACACGTGAACATTTATTTTCCGAAAATGTAACATGTTCAAATTTAACTCTGCACAATATAGACCATGTAGAACCAAAAATGGTATGTTTCAAAATATTTTGTAACTAATAATTTAAATACAAGCTTCCTCTAAGGTTGATAAGGTTATAGATCAGTTAAAATTAGTGAATTATTTAATTAAAGCAGCTAATGCTAACATATTCGTTGCTTTTTTCTACTACCCAGTGAACCGAAAATTTGATATCTTTGAAAATTAAATTTCTTAGAAATCTTGCATAAATCTTTGAAATATCTTTCAAAGATTTCAAAAATAATTGAAATTTGAAATATTTGAAAGATAATTGAAAGTTTCTTTTAAAGATATCA
>JAUZND010035447.1:0-45622 GCA_034780555.1 Coelogynopora nodosa
TCCACATAAGAGTCGGACTCCACATTAGAAGGCTCTAAACCGCGCGATTCTCCACATAAGATATAAAAAAGGCAATCAAATTCCAGAATAGAATTTGAATGGGATACAAATGCTCGTCTACAACTTGAATTGGATACAAATGCCCTTTTAGAACTTGAATGGAGAGCACATTCCAGGCTAACATTTAAAAGGAGAGCAAATTCAGTGATAGAATTTCAATCGGACACTAATGGCTGTCTTGAACTTAAATGGGCAGCAAATTCCAGGATAGAACTTGCATGAGGAGCGAATGCCCGACTAAAATGAGGAGAACATTTCCGACTAGGACTTGAATGGACAGAAAATCCCAGGATAGAACCTGAATAAAATATGCAAATGTTGTGCTATAACTTGAACGGGTAACAAATGTACTCCTTGTATATATAGACATACCATATATAATAATGCCAAGTACTTTTTATGTAATATATATTTAATAATAATATACTATAAAGTGACAGTAATACATACTGTAGCATGAGTTAAAATACGAATCAGATAACGATAAGTTATACATTAATTATTAAAATATAAAACAGTAAGGTTACTATAAACAATATCTTACATAAACAACCCTAAATCACAGAAACAAATAGCAACTATTATATATTTCTTCTAACTTGAATACACCCATTTAAATATAATGCTAAGTTGAAAATAAGGAAATGTTTTTCTTGTCCTCCTCCACGCAAAATTTAGCAAGTTCCGCCAACACGTTTTATTTATATTTTATTGAAATGTTGTTATATATTATGACCATAAATATAAATGTTATATGTATAACTAGTTACCAAAACGCAAACCCTTACCTAAAGACAAATGCCGCCTTGCAATTATCTCAAATATAACTAATTTTTAATATTCTAAAAAATTTTAAATTAGATAATGCGTGTGTGGCCCACATGTTTGTTTCATATTTTTAAGATGCAAAGTATATTTACAAGTATTATAAACATTATTAATATATTTCCGCAATAGATTTTTATGAGAATACAAAAAAGTATTTTAACATAGGATAGAATAGAATAATGATTTACAGTATATTGTTTTTTTATATAGGATCGGTAACTTTATAAGGTACATAACGATCGAGTGCTTTCATATATCATTTTTAAATATACAAATAATAAATTAACCGATATATTTCCTTGTTTATGACCACTAAGCGTATAATAAAGGAACAACTAAACAACGGTTATTATATTAGCCGATTTTAGAAATTATGACCGCTATAGCGCTGATGTATAACGTTTTTTTCTTTTGAAAGATTAATATTAAATGAAGAAATTGAAATATGAAAATGATACTACATTACAAATTTTCCTTATTTCAATCACTTACAATATAAACGTAGTTGGTAACTCTATAGCTATTTTACATGCATGTTAAAAGGAAAAAATAATATCCGATTTCTGTTAGTTATTTTAGTCATTTTAGTCATTCTGTTAGTCATCGCACCCGATTTCTATTAGTAAAGCTATCTATGTTACCATGTAGTTATTATGTTTCTATGTAGGCTATCTTATGTTACTAGACTACCACGATCGGACTGTAATAAACAAATGCTTGAGGTATCGTGAAATTATATTCTGTATAATATACAGAGCTTTTATTTATTAGCGTATTATATTTATATTATATGTTATATTATGTATTATGTATTATATACTATGTACAATTTTATTTATAAAATACGAATTTACTAATATATCTAATAATTAGGTAGGCATAAACTGACAAGTGGGGACATTATTCAATTCAATTTAATTAATTACACTTCATATTTTTTATTATATATTTGCTGGTATGAACATAGAAATATACTGTTTACTATTTTTATACTGATATTCTGTACAATATAATAAGTTTTGTTGCCGTGCGCGAACGTTAAACATTGCTTCTATATACAACACATTATGTTGGTCACGCAATACTAAATAATACACTACATGTACTGTTTTATTACATTGGCAATACAGCTTTTGCGTTGACTAATTTAGTAGTTATAGAGCCGTGACAGAAAAAATGAAGTAAATGTTATGAATTTTACTATTTGAAAAAAACCTTCGGGAAAACCAAATCGCTCAAACTAAAAATTCAAAATTAAACTGTGTAAATCCAATTGAACCGATGTACCGATTATCAACATCACTGAACGTTTGAATTAAATTATCATTTTTGAAAGATTTTGAAACAAGAATAGGTTGGATTGTTTTGTTGATCAGTTCACTATATACATGCATCGAATATAATAATAAAAAATAGTTGATTTATTCATTACAAAAAGTGGAACTGGAAAAATAATGTATATAGAAGTAAAACGATATCTCAGACACTCAGATACTACACTTACTGATAATGATTTAATGCTTACAAAAAATAAAGAGATAATGAATTACGAAGTCTTCGAAAGCAAGAAATCAAGAAAAAACTGTTGCTAGAGCTACCTACCATTAATATAAAAATACATGAAAATAAGGTAAGTCGATTCGCGACGTTTACTTTTACTGAAATCTACCCTTTCATGTGAGATTATTTGTAAGTATAATTATAAATATACTATTATAATTATATGTATAATTATAATTTATATTATAATTATAAACATCATATTTACTTGTTAAGTCTAATCATATTCCATGCAAAGTATATAAAAATGCTTTTATAGAAAACAAATATTTTGGATAATAAGGATTAACATAAATCAAACAAATTTATGAAGAATCAACAAGAAGTTATTTTATAAATCATATATTATAATTTTGTTAAACATAACCATCGACAAATTGTTGACCGGTTTCGGACTTGTTTTACTCTTTTCAGTTCATTAAAAATCGAATCTGCCACCTAGCGATGCTTTCAAGTAAACACCATCGATCACTAGTCCACATGTTCTATTCTCAATAGCTGTGGCCTACTTAACACTTAAAGACATTAACAGCAATTGCAAATACTACATTCGAGATATTTACCTTTTTATAAACTAATATGTTGCTATTTTGTCCAGATAATATCAGCATACACTTGGACATTACACTTTTACACTTTGTCATATGTTCATATTAGTAGGTTTCCATTTTTATGCACTGAAGTTACTGAATGCAGCTGTTTAAAATTAAAAACGAGATAAAACAACCAATAATATTATATGGTTATTTAATTTAATAATATAATTAATGATAAAAGTTTCCACAGTTACATTTGGTTCAAAGTCTATATGTACCAATATTAGGTTAAATTAGCAACACAATTTTATTTTTAAAATAAGAAATGCAATAATTATATATAATTTTATTATTCAAAATATGTTAAGTATTGTTTTATTTTTGTAAAATATCTGCACAAAGTAAAATCAAAGTGCACATTTCAAACGAACCCGTTAAGGGTCACTAATAGCTCGATTATCACAGCGTCTAGCCAAAAACTGGAGTTTGAGGGGACTGGAACCTGTTATGAAAGAACCGCTATATCACATAATACATTTGTTTCTAGCGTACGAAATGTGTACATTTTCTGTTATTAAAGTGCTACGTATGTACTACGCATTTTATTGTGGTCACATCTGAGTGGAAATATGTATATTTAGTTAGTAAAAGTAATCCTCATTATTATTATTTTATTAACTTATTATACATTTTAATCAACATTATTTTTTTCAATAATTTTTTTTGTTTTATTGTCTCTAAATATTTTAGATTTACAAAAATGTTATACATTTTGTTTTACTTATCTACGAACTGTACGTGAATTAACAAATTCAATATAAGCTTGTGCATGTCGATAGCTTTATTTAAAGTTATCGTACTTGATATATATATGATTTAATTGGAAAACTATTTACATTAAATCAATTGTTCAGATTTTTATTTTTTTTGGATATTATAGTCATGGCAGTCGACATGAGATGAAAATGACACTTTTTGATGAAGAAATAAATTAATAATAATATTAGCACTTGCCTGAGCTTTCTGACAATTGTATAATCGTTGATTAGTTAAATTTAATGTTGCAAACATAATGAAAAATGACTCTTAAAATATAGAAAATTATAGAAACAAATATAGATAAGACAACAACATGTTTGAAGATAAATGATTAAATATTGAATTATAAAATGTTTATATATTTAAACTTAAATATGAAATATACAAATATTACCTAAATATATTATTTACTGTCTTACAATGTAAAACAAATATTGTTTTAGAATGATTTAAAACTGTTACCAAATAACAATCTCTTAATAGACTTAATATACATTGTTCTTTATTAAAAATTGATTTAGTCTGTTGCATATTAAAATCATCCGTTTATAAGTACATACATTTTCGTACGAATAAAAGTATCGGATATTTTCTCCAATTTCACCATCGTTTTATTTATTTAGTGAATATAGAACAGACAAGTGTAGCATGTCAATAACTATGAGAAGGAAATAAAAATATTACAACATACATAGGCAGAAAATAAAAAAAACACCCCTGTGTTTAGAAATGTATGTGACCTTTGGACTACATTATCTTAAATAATTGTAAAAACTAATACTTATTTCTTTTGCTATTTATTGATTAAATTATATTTATTTAATATTTAACACATATATACATGAATTTAAGTTACTTATGTTAATAATACACAACTAAACAGTAACTTGAGAGAGTAAATGCCTATTCTATTCCAAAAAATGTTATAACTATTTCAAAATAGAATACGGATAATAAAATTCCTATATACGCATATTTATTTAGAAATATATTATAGTAATTTCAGTATAATATTTTTAACGGTTAATGGTATATGACATCATCAATTTAAAAAAAAGTAATATTTTTGACTACATTTAAATATTGATTCATATTTTTTATTAAATGTGTTTTACTTTCTTTATTGAATTCATATATAAATCCATGTTTAGCGGTGTCATATAACAAAATTATTACCTGTACTTAAAATGGAGCATATTTAAGAAATAAAATTGCACAAAAAACACACTTTTGCAATAAAACTTGTTTTGTCACATGCTAGACATTCTATGTGAATTATATGCTATGCACGTCAACCCTATAAATAATGCATGTGTTTGTTAGCCCTAAAATGGACCATAACATGGTTGTAGGTGTATCAGTTTACCAGTTAAGATAGGGCTTTATTCACTACAAAACATAAAGATGCACACAACACATAGAAAGTGGTACCCGATTACTGCGAACACGAGAAAGTATACCATAATATATATACAGTATGTCCATGAGAGGGGGTACAAATCAGTGAAATAATATATAAATAAAAAACTGATAATAGTTTTAAAACCAAAGAAATTTACAAGTAATAGAGTTGAAATAAAAATATCAGAATATGTAACCTTATATATCGTGAGGGTGCACTTGTTCATGTTCACCAGTAACTTTCATTGTTAATACAATACGTCGCCATGTGCGGTCTGACTTCCCCTGAAACAACACTTACATAGTAGAACGTGATAAATAATATTAACATATAAAAATGTAGATAGGCTACTCTACATAATACAATTATTGTCAATTTGAAATTGTGAACAGGACAAATAAACAATATTTTCTATTTGTGTTGTCTTTACTGTCTGTCTAAATGGCTTACTATCTGTAAGTTTTTTATTATTCCATATATTATTAATCTGAGTATACATAGATAATCAGTAAGACTGACGGTATTAATGTATCAAACTTGTAGTTTTATTATTTAAGATGCATGAATAGGCAGGTGACACCAACATTAAGTAACATATTATTAAACTAGCAATAACGATATTTTATTATTTTTTTACTTATTAAAATTTTGCTTTATGAAAAACTTTAATAAATAAGAAAAAAATAATAAATAACTAATTCAATTAGTTATAATTCTGTAGCTGTTTCATATATACATTGTATATCAAATATACATGCATATATTGAAAATAATGTAAAAGAACCAAACAGCTAAACAGTTGCAAGATTGATGCTCAATCAAAAGCAGAAAACTGTACCATGACAACAACGTCCATGACGACCATGACAACAATGACAACAACGTCCATGACAACCATGACAACAACGTCCATGACAATCATGACAATAATGACAACAACGTCCATGACAACCATGACAACAACGTGCATGACAACCATGACAACAATGATAGTTGGAGGAAAACCCCAAGAATAAGAAGGCGGCAACACGTAAAGTGAAAATGTCAGCTACTATGGAGTAAGTAACTTAATGTATTGTCATTATTTTAAGTAAAGACTTTTAAGAGTATTATGAAAAAAATTAATATTATAAATGTTTACAATCTTACCATGTGTACTCTTTCTACGTTCGTTCATGTGTTATAAATGTCTGCAATCTAACCATGTGTACTCTTTCTTATGCTCCTTCGTGTGTTATATATTTTAATTTAAAGAGATTTATAGATTTACATGTAACGCGAATCCTACGCTATTTTGTAATTTTTAAAATTATTTTACTATAAAGTATTCCTATAAAACTTTCCTAACAGTAGCTCTTCAACCATATAGTTGAAAAAGTGAAAATATAAAATTTATTTATTAATTCTTTTATTTTCAACAATAAAAAAAGAGTTTTAGAAGTTTTTAGGGTTATAGAAGAGCGGCCTTCTATAGCCGTCTACCAAATTTGTTTCGGATACTTGTTTTACACATAGGGCAGAGAGGAACATATATAGTTCATTTGAAAAACCTAATAGATTAATCAGATTGGTATTACCGTCAGTTAATTTCACCATTTCAAGACTGAATAGACTGTAAAATAACTTCTCAGCAGAATCGACATCTCTCAGCTCATCATTTAAATAACTAGGCCAAAACTCATTGGCAAACACATTGAAATTTTTAAAATAAAATTCAAGTCTCTCTAGAATCAAGTCTATATCAACATCACAATCCTCAGTATTCCTTTCAATATCTCCAATGCACTGGAGATATGTATACACTGGTTGAATCAGTGTCTGGGTGAGGATGGAAAAGTCATAAATATAGATTTTACTTTAAAGCATAAGAGTTCCGCATGTTGGTAGTGGGACCAAGTATGTCTGGAAAGACAACATTTGTTGAAAATGTCATTACTCACCGCAATGAAATATATGATATGTCGCCAAGACGTATAAAATGGTTCCCGGTAGTCAATATGAGGCACCCAAGTTGAGCAGAGATGAATATATAATATATCCATGATTTCCGGAATCGTTTGATATAATTCAACCCTATGATCTAGAAATTTTAGATGATTTAATTAATGAAATGGAAAACTTTTAGGCTGTCAGCAATTTCTTTACACGTATTATTATTTTCTTTACTGTTATTCCAATCAGCCAGAATAAATTCCAAGGTGATAAAGAGGTACAAAAACGTGCACTTAACACCCGTACCCAGTATATGGTTCTCTTTCAAAATCCACGCGATGCAAGTCATATTTATATACTCTCCAGACAGATGTTTCCAAGACAGAGTAAATTCATGATTCAAGCATATAGGGATATAGCGTCTAGAAAACCATATGCTTAACTCCTTTTTAATTTAAATCAAGAAGCACCGGAACGTCTATAAACAATACATTGAATCAATTTGTAGGTGTTATCATTAACCATGGTTGGATACTCGGTACCAATGGCGGGTCGATTTCTCTTATCCTTGCCCGTTTATGCCGGTAGTCATTGACAAGTTGGAGGCGGTTTATTTAGCACCATTAAAAGATTTGCCACTCCTATTCTAAGAAAATTAATGCCTCACATGATAAAGGCAGGTTAACGTGTTGCAAAATCTGCCGTAAAAGTTGGAACAGGTATTATTGGTGATGTCATGACTGGAGATCATAGAGATATTCGTAAGAATCTAGGAAGACGCACTAAACGTGAAATAGGTGATATAAGTCGTAAATATATTGGTCATGATATTCTGTCTCCCCCTAATCAAAAGGGATCTGGTAGTCGTAAAAGGTCTATAAACAAAACTGAGAAATCCCATACTCCATCTAAGAAACGAAAAGTTAAAAGTATACGTCTACGTAAAAAGAAGAAAAAAAATAAATCTACTCCGAAAAATATAGGACTCTAATAATATTGCTTAAATATACTGATTGCCCCTGTACCAAGTATGAGTTGGAACTTTTTGACCAGCGACCAATGCAAATGGTTTTGGAACGAGTACAGTGTGTCAACATTCACCCACTCAATAGCTTCTCTCAAGACAATGCTCCAATTGAATTTTCAATTTCCGATTCTTCCGATGATCGTATTGACCATAATGATATACCTATTTGGAGCTGAGCTGCAAAGTTGTAAAAACAGATGGAAGAGATGTTACAGCAGCTGCGGCACAAACATGTGGTCCTGTTAACAATATAATGCACAGTCTTTACTCCGATGTCAAGTAGATTATGGGTAATGCACAACTGGAGAGAAGAATACAACTATATCCCTATCGTGCTATCTTTAGTAATATGCTTCTGTTCTCCAATTTGAAAAATGGAACCCAACTTGTTGCTGAATAATTTATCAAGGATAAAGGCGATCAAATGGATTCAGCTGCTAATAATACAGGTCATATAGCTCGACTGGCAGTCACTTTGAATAGTAAAACCATATCGTTATTTAGAACCCTCTGGCTTGATATGACTACACAAAATAAATACTTACTAAATCAATTGGAGTTTTACATAAAACTCGTTCAAGTCTGATTTTTGCATGTTTGTTGCTGGTGGATGAATCAAAATTCTAGATGCAGTACTACATGTACGACTGGTGCAACTCGTACCAAGCATCATTTTGGAACATGAGAGACAACTTCTAACTCACAACGCCATATACCCTGTACAGCATACAAAAATGCTTACTTATACCATTGCATAGGGGAGCATGACACATAATAAGGAGGGACTGTTTCGAGGACACATGCCCAAGTTGATTATTGTTGAAATGGTTGATAATTAGGCTTACAATCATGGTAATGTGACAAGCAATCCATTCAACTTTAAACATTATAGTCTCAACTATATGGCTCTTTATAAAGATGGAATAAGTCTATCCTTCAGACCTCTTACTCCTGACTATACGAAGGATTGTGTGTTCGTGAGTATAAGACCCTCCTACAAAGTCTAGAAATCTTTAACCGCAATGAAGAGTTTGGTATTACGATTGCGGATTATACTGCAGGTGGTTACATCCATGTCAGAGCACGCTCAACTATATCAGGAGGGTAATCTTTGATTGGAGCTTAAATTTGGACGGCTGCGGAGGTGGCGGACTTGTGGTAGGTGATATTATAGGTTGTAGTTGGTTGACTTCGGGGGCAACATCATTTTCGCCATCTGCTTCGCGTTTAATAATTATGAGTACCATCGTAAAAGATAACAGGTATTTGTAGAATAGAGAATACGACCGATGCGTAGCACATATCAGAGAAGAATGAAAATTACGAAATATTGCGATAAATTTTAAATATTGACTCGAAATTGACAAATGCTGCCAATGGTTGAGGGGGGGGGGCAAGGGAAGAGGGCAGGGAGACCTTTACTTTGTTTTATTCGGTTAATAGGAACACGATTTTTAAAATGCGAGAACATTTTAGCGCAAAATTTAAAAAAATTGCCTCCATCACCCCCTCATCCTCTACTGCCCCATCTGTGCCGACGTAATTGCGCCAGCGGTAACCATTTCATACTACTACCGATATTTTATTTTTTAAATCAATACTAAAGCAGATAATAAATAGAATAACAATTAAACTTAAGATAATTTTCTTCATTTTCTTCCGATTTTCACATATGTTAGAAATATACAGATTTTTAGATAAAAACAATGGATCTATTTTAGAATTATTTGCATTTATTTATCTTTGATCTAAACGTATATTTAATTCAAAACAATTCACTAGCATCCTACAGTTATGTATCATCTAAGTATATATTTTTAATGAAATTATTTTGGGTCAGTAGTTTTTTAGTAGTAGAAATTTTACAAATTATTTTTTTCTTTTGTAGGAGGCAATTTACAATTAGATGACCAATATGTTTGATTTTTATATCACTACCTCGGAATTTATTAACTAAAAGAGCTAGAAACAGGTTTAAAAATTTAATATTACATGAGAAATTATTTAGAAATGAGAAAATAAGATTGACATTGGGAAACTAATAAGAAAGAATCAAAATCGATAAAAACAGAATAATTGACCCCAAAGTTTACAACCACGGCAATATGCCCTTACAATGGACTTTCTCCTCTTAATGCATAAGCTTTGTAACATTTTGTTTATGATCATATTTAAAGATCTAACATAAGCATTGATTTGGTAATAACATGATAAAGATTATTAGTATATTCGTCACTTTGAAGCAAATAGTTTATATGCGAACATATTTTCATTTTAAACATTGTCCCCAAAACCTAAAAACAGATAGGTTACCATCTTTAATCAATACTTTTATATTATCATAAAACTAATATATGCATGCTGTTTCGTTTATTGTATACATATTTTTCCTGTTAATAATGCAGAATTTTTTATTAATATAAAATAACTAGTTGAAATTTACGCAAGATTTGAACAAATACGTTAACCACAAAGGATGGACTTATCAAATTGTCTGAACCATGTATAAGTATATAAGCTGAATTTTATTATAAGTAGTAATAAACTTCATTGCCTAAACTATAAAATAGCCAATACAATTGTATACAAAAAGTATTGTATACAATTGTATACAATAGTATTGGCTATTCTATAGTTTAGGCAATGAAGTGTATTACTACTTATAATTTGCATACATTAAAGAGAAACTAAAATATAAAACGGAAACGTTACTAGCAGAAGTGTTGCCATTTTCCGTCGTGTACTTTAGCAAAAGAAACACCAGTATTTTGATATACCTCGAAAGAACAAGCAATCATTTTGACCGCAATTTTTTTTTAGTTTTGGCTTGTGCGATTATGAAGTAAAACAAACAATTTCTATTTTGTTTATATCCAAATATAAATATACATTAAATGTAATTTTAATAAGCATTGTAAAATTATACTTAAATATTTCCCGATAATAAGTTCAATGAAATACAGTATATTTTGTATATTCTTTTATACTGTACAGCATAAATATCGTTCAGCATTAATTAATTATGAAATTTAATAAAAATAATATAAATAAAAATTTAACCAGTTGTGGTGAAAATGACTTGTTGGTCTTTTTAGTTAAATGAATAATTAAATTATATGATATATATGTGTTATAATTAATTATAATATTTAGTTCAAATAGTGTAATTTTAGGTATTTTTAAATACTGTAAATACAATATTTAATCTTTATTTATATTTCCAATTTATTTTAACAGATACTTTACATAACATGTTTTCAAATATCGATAAACTTGTTTATTTATTACATTTCAAGACATTGTTAATGCTGTAAAGGAAAAAAATACTAAAAAAGAAAATTATTTTTAACAATTATAATAATTATGCAATTTGCGTTCTAGAATAATAATTATTATCAAACAATTGGTAACATATATATGTTTAATTAATAGCTTCCTTATGTGAACATATTAAACCAGAAAGTCAGTCATACATATATTCATATTTAAGGTCTATCATATGAATATGTGTGGCTGTAAAATATTGAAATATGTAATTATATAAATATTATAATCTAATTAGGTACATTATATATAACACAAAACAATATTATATATTATACATTTAAAAAATATAGAACATTTTTCAGCTTAATTTTTCATTTTTCATTTTAAAGGGTTAAGCTGTATCATGATAATATAAAATAGCTGTGGAATGTCTATTCTTGTATTAATTTAATAGGTAATATTTATTATTCAATTAACACATCATTTTAATACATTTTATGATCTATTAGAAATTTGCAGGCAAATTTTATACATTGATTCGTAATATTTCAATTTTGGATTCTTGTTCATCAAATATATAATTACAGGAATATCCAAAGTTTTAACATTTTAAGTGATATTTTTAATATTTTATGAAACCCAATTTATGCTCTAATTTTAAAATGGTCCATAATTGAATTAAAATCATTCTAAATACAAGTATTTGTAGCCTATATAGTTATATGTTACTTTATTATACAACTAGTAATATATTGTATGTATTAAGTATATAATTATTAATTAATAAACAACATTGTCACATCTCAAAATTAAATAAAAATATAAACCGTGCAAAACTAAATAATATATTTCAATTTTACAAAACAACTAATGAAGCTATCAATTAATAAAAAACACTCTAGATTTTGATTATAAACACTGTTTTCTGTAAAAATACTTATGAATTAGTTTATTTAACATTTATTTGCGAAAGCATTTCATAGTTTAATTAAATTTTTGTATCTTTATCAAAGGGATTTACTTAAACATTAATTGTCATGCTATTATTAAGTAAATGATATAATTGACTATTATTAGTAAATGTTTATCATTTTTATATTTTTAAAGATTTAGGGGAGACAATTTTTTTTAAAAAGGAGCATCATATTGTTAAATTGTGTGAGATTACATTATATTATTATATTATATTACATTACATTATATACCTATGGTTACTATACTTAAGAGTAGAAATAAAACTATGTAATGTAAGTATCTCCATTCAGTTTTTATTATGTTAAACATAAAGGCACTGAAAACGGCTGAAGACCCCAGCCCCCACCCCCTTGGATCCGCCACTGATCAATCCTATTACTTCATTATACTCTAAATATTAATTGGCGGCAATTCATTTAATAAAATTTTATCTTTACACAACTTAATTACGCTTTTTTTATTATATTAAAAACATATGATATAATCGCCCAAAATCTATTTTACTTTGATCAGCTTTATTAACACTATATAAATATTTTCTTGCAATTGTAAATATTTTTATTCAAAACGCCTTTTAGAGTGTTTGTTTTTCTTTTAAACAGTAATGTTTTGAAATTTTTCAAAATACATTTAAACAAAACTGGGTACTATATCTTTTAATTCCTTTCTAATAAACTACAATATTTAAATCGTTGTCTTGCTTTTGATTTTATTTGTCTCCTTCCGTGATGCCATTAGTGTTACTTTTATTGGTTTCCAAATGGCTTTCCAGTGTTTTTCTGAATAATTCGTTATGTATTGTTCAGTTTCTATTTTATATTGGATAACTATACTTATTTTGAGGACAATCAAATGTTAAGTTTTAAAAAAATCCGAATACTGATAATAAATCTATTTTATTATTGTAAGAAAAAAGGATGAATGAAATACAATCAAATGGCATAATCAATTTTAGAATGTAAAAAGATTTGTTGAATGTTTTAAAAATTTATCTGGGATTTCCTTACTCACTGTAGGTCTTCAAAACACTGGTTCAATTAACGCTAAAAGTCGCGTTTCTTATCTTGTGAGTGAAATTTTCCAATTATAACTTGATGTTTGTGTATCACAGAATCAGAGAAGGCAACTTTGTCAAGATGAACTCTCTTCCTAAGAACATACATCTCACGATGAATTTGGCGATGTTATTAGCATTTTGTTATTGAATGTATCATTCAGTAATTTATTTCGTTGTTTTAAATTATTCGAACAAGTGACGCTTAGTCTGTCGTCCATTTCAACGCACTTGTACTCTCAGTTTATATTTTGGCCCCCTTAGTATTAAGAGTCATTTCGACTCTGGACCAAATACTTCCGTCCCCTCTAAAAGAAGGGTTCATTCTGCAGCAGTTTGCACTCTGAATGCGGGCATAGCATGTTAGAAAACATAATATATATGGGTAAATGAAAGTAAATGATTAGAACCATTTCTATTGATGGAAAATACATACAACAAATAAATTTCATAATAATTAGGTGAAAATTCACTTATATGACCAATCGGTAATAATTAACACAATATAGAACAAAACGGACACTGCAAATGACCATCTAACATTTTAAAATAATTTTATAAATTAGAAAAAAGTTTAATAATTATATTTTGTTCGAATCGACATTTGAAAATATAAATAATTTAATATTATTATATTTGTACGTTTTGTATAACAAAATAGTATCACAAATAGACATTCTGAACACCAAATATGAAATAAAATTTGTCTAACATGTAATAAAATATAACATATATTGTAGATAAACAAAATGGCGAACAATTAAATTTATGGAAAACACGCATAAAATAATTATATTTCATAATAATTAAGTGAAAATTTAATACAGAATGAAACGGACACTGCAAGTGACAATCTATAATTAAAATAAATAAATTTATGTAAATATTAAATATTAAATATTAAAATATATATAAAAAATTAAAATATCAGAAGAACTTTTAAAATTTATTTTTTGTACGAAACAATATTTTAAAATATTTGTATTATTGAAAAAAAATTTTTTAATTATATGATTTATGTGTCTATATAATTTTTTAATTATTACCTCATAAATTTAAATATTGTTTGTATAATCTAAAATTATATAAAAAGATTTAAGTCAATGATGAACCATTTTTAGGAATGAAAAACGTTTTTGTTTTATTATAGTGAAATAAATCAGTATAGTGGATAACATAGAAATATATAAGAAAGTTACACAGAAACACCTCATCGTATATAGTTTAAGATGAACATTTTATTTAAATTAGTCGTTAAATATTACGGAAGCATTTGTTCACCAACATCACTAAGCACGTTATTAATTGAATTAATCAAACAAAAAACGTTTGATATTTTCTAATAGAGTTGAATTATACTCGACAAAAGGAATATTTTCTTAAATTGTTACAACCTATTCTTCAACACATTCTATTGCATTGTAATTTTTATATACTTAAATTGTTTAATTGATTTCATAATTTTGTCTTGTATTTTCTGTTTGAAATTTTTCAAGCTCAACTATCCTAACAAACTTGTCCGACCAACAAGATCTATAATTTACAAAAAACTATTCTTCCTCGAAATTCGACCCTTTGGTTCAACACAAAATATCCAGATCGCTAAAAGCCAACTTTGTTATCTTGATAATAAATGCCGCATCTCTCGCTCTGCTTCAAATCATTTATTTTAACTCGATAGCGAAATGAGCTAAAAATCAAAGTTCATCTAAATACTTACTGTTACACACTGTTACATACTGTTACATACCGTTACATACTGTTACATAATGTTACATACTGTTACATACTGTTACATACTGTTACATACTGTTACATACTGTTACATACCGTTACATACTGTTGCATACTATTACATACTGTTACATACTGTTACATACTTTTACATACTATTACATACTATTACATACTTTCACATACTGTTACATACTGTTACATACCGTTACATACTGTTACATACTGTTACATACCGTTACATACTGTTAGATACTATTACATACTGTTACATACTGTTGCATACTGTTACTGCCTATTGTATTATGAAATCGTTAAAATTATTAAAAGTTGACTTTGTTAGTCTATAAAATCTCTAATCACTTGCAATCAAAACACTACATTTCCATCATTCACCTCTCTATATCCATCGCAAATAGTTTGGTACATTTTTCGCACAAAAAATAAAGAAAACATTCTTAATAATTTATTGTGCAGCTAAAGCAAAGTTTAGTACTTTAGATTTATGTCATTCCTGTATTTTCAAGAATCTTCGTAACTTATTCGCTTCCATTATTTGTATAATCGCCTATTTTTTAAAAAAATGCTGGAAATATTCCTACTTCAGTGCTGTCATTTTTCTTTTTACTCTCGATGTTTCTATGGAGTGGTGAGCACGTTATGCTGATTGTAACTCAGGAAGGAGGCAGCTAGCTACAATATTGTTGTTCATGTGTTTTGCAGCTAATCTTTGTATTCATTTTTAAATGAATGTCAAGCAAAAAGGATGATTGTTGATGAGAGTTTTATGGTCAAGACTTGTCAGGAACAGTGACACACTGTTTTGCAAAGTTATTAGTCTAACTGGTTGATCCACTCGATGATGCAGTTCCCGAACTTGTTAATTTGTCTAAATCTTTTTTTACACTCCACAAGAAGAAATCTGGTGATCGAGGAGGCTAATCAGTTGTACTGCGACATCCTAGCCATAATATGTTAGGATGTTTTTCGTCCAGACAGCCCCATTTTAAATTCAAATTTATGAATAGACATAGATATAGATATAAACATAGATAATAAATGCATAAACAGAGAGATGCATGGACATTTTGTACATTCAAACGACAATGAGGCAAAACGAAACGTTAGATTTCCTTAATATCCTAAAATTTATATTTAAAACAATACAATTATCTGTTGGAATTCTTTATAATAACTAAATGATAAATATAATTATTCAATAATGAATGGTTTATTAAACTTTCAAAAAACGTAAAATTAATGTCTTCAAACTATATTTTATTAATAGAAACACAATAGTCAAACACAATAAAATAAAAATAACTACATAGTACCCGTAAGCAATTTAAATGTGCACTAGAAATATTTGGCATGATATTTCTGCTTGTATGCCACATCAAGGGAATAGTGTTGCAGGATTTAGCAAATGTCTGGAGCTGACATTTCTCTTTGTAGCAATTTACCATTACAACAACTTTTTTGGTGGAATCGCTCTGCGTCATCATTACTTACACTACCCATATTGTCAGGAAAGCTCATATATGATATGAGAAATGGATCTTCATTGACATTTGCATTACATTTTGAGCTTCATATAAATGGAGTAGATGTTAAACGAGGTTCATGTAGTTGCCACAAAATTATTTGCCAAGGACTCGAATGCATTCCAAGTTGTCAAGTGAACGTAATTAGAGGCCACATCCGAGGCTCTACAAAAATTCGGTCTCTAATCTCGGTTCCACTCAATGCAGAAAATTTCTGAATCATATACCTGAAGACAGAATTTTCCCCATCAAAAGCCTTCAAACGTTGCTTAATAAATTAGGACCCAGTTTGATGTGTAGAGTATGTTACATGTCAACTAATGGAAGGTTATTATGTATAAGCTTGTACCAGGAATATCCACTTAATCCAATCCTCTTATACTAATGTCATGCAATTAATAACCAACAAATTTTAAAATATAGATATGTTATTAATGTTTCTAAATAAGATGTTGGTTGAACATTTTATAATCACAGTAGTACAGGCCAGCAATGTAAAAAAACGATATAATAGTATATACAGTAGAAACTATATTATATAGCTTACGCACACATGGAATTACAGAATTCGTAACACAATAGAAACAATCAATCTTAAGGCGATTCTGAAGGCACATTTTTAGATTCTAAATGTATGTATAAACGTCAATGAGTAGCATTGACGAATTCGAAGTTATTATATTGTCGACAAACGTTTGGTTAGAGCTAAATAAAGCAATGAAATATATGTCAGCTTATTTAAAAAATTATATAATTTTAAATTTTAATAGTGACAGTATTCCTTCGTAAAATCCATAGTTCGTAATATGTACTTTATACTGAACGTAGAAACTTGTTATGCAAACTTATTTTATTTTGTAGACACACATAAAAAATCAATAGCTGTAATCATAATAATACTATTACATTTAATTACACTATTTTAGAATATATATTATTGTATCATTCATTATCTTTTAAAAATTGGCTCATTAATAAGCAGATATAGATGGCCAATTTGTATAACCAAATATCTAAGTGACAACATACAATAAAAAAAAAGGATCAACTATTTCGTGCTTTGAATATTTTGAAAACTTTATCTAAAATTGTATATTTTTGTATACATTTGGCCAATTTGTATAACCAAATATCTAAGTGACAACATACAATAAAAAAAAGGATCAACTATTTGGTGCTTCGAATATTTTGAAAACTTTATCTAAAATTGTAGTCATTTTATTTTAATAAATACAAAATTAAGCGGCATACACTGAAGACAATTATCTGTAACGATTTAATTATTAAATTAAAAAATTAGAATAATAATAGAATTTATGCAAATGTTTACTGGGAGTATTTTGCTTGAGTCAGCGATCTGTAATGAGGTCAAATTAAAGCACTGATTACTAGTTAATTCAAAATAAACATAATTTGGAATGGTTATATTACATAGAAAATGTATGTATGTATATAGAAAATGTTTAACTATATACTGATAAATTAGTTTTGCAAATAAAAGCAAATCTTAATTTATAGCAAAATAACAGATTAGGTGTTTTTACATCATTGATATTTAAAAATGGTATAAGTATAGAATAATATTGTATATTTCGGTATAATTTTAATAATTTAAAAAAGAAATAAAAGTGTATTCAACATAAATGTTAAATAGTTTATGTTTATGAATTGTAATAATCAATTCTTTATTTTTATCACAAAGAAGGCTTTAAGTAATCATCTGATAATGTATTCTAGTTAAAGTTAAATGTTTCATGCTTATATTGACTTAAACTAAACATGTCGTATAGTATTTTTGTATTTACTTCTTCAATATTGTAATTTTACATTGTTAATATGAAACCTTCCCATATCATTATCTTTGATTTGATCAAACATTACAATATCATAATATATTGTATAATTGATAAATATTATTTTATTCAATTTTAAACAAACGTGAAAATGTGTATAAATAAAAATATGATATATAATGATAATTAAATATATTAATAACTAAATAGTATTCTTAATAATTTCAAGTAATTGCTGTATTTAAATAAATACAATTTTGTACGATTACATTGCATACCCACATCACACACATTTACTGACGCTTTTTGATTTAAATGACAACTATCAACTGACTCATTAAATATCAGTCATACTTATAATACTACTTGGGTGACTACTCAGAGAGATAATTCGCTTCTTTTTAATCTAGCAATTAGTTAGTAAGTTTGTAATTTAACGTTTTAGGAACAACTATCCTTTAAATATCTATAAAAATATGTAGAATTAATAAAAGGTGTTTTTTTTGTCAAAATCAATCTCAGTATTTGACGCCATGTTCATATTTGATATGGTATTATTATTGTTTCACATCTACATTATTTACCAACTATTGGCATTAACTCAAAGTTTATGTCTGACGACATAGTAGGAAAAGATTAAATTTGTGGTGAACAGTAGGAGAAAGATGTAATTATCCTTTTCATTATATTTTCAACGTATTGTAATAAAAATGTGATATAAAAATGCAAACAAGCTTCATTATAGATTATTAATATATGCTTTGACATGAACCAAACATTGTCAGTTCCTGTCTTAATAATAATATTATTAAAAACATTAACAAAAATTGGTTAATATCATACAGTTGCAATAATGGTTATAGTGAGAAAATAAAATAGAACTTACGTTGTATGAAATCATATATGTTAATTAAACTCTTATATCGAAAGTGCTACATTTTAATATGGGAATTGTTATATTAATTATTATAGTAAATAAAAAATGTGTAATAATGTATTAAAGGCGAAAATATTACGACAAAAAATAGCGAATAATCATTATATGTTAAAATTTAAGACGCAAATACAAAAAATTTATATACGGCATATGTATACCAAAAAAATGTAATTCAATATATATATATGTTAATGTGTACCTTTACGTGCTGATAAGGTGAGACACGTTTTAAAATATTTTTAGTGACAATCAATATACAGAGAAAATATCTTTGTCGCTTGGAAGCCTCAAAAGGCAGCCTAGATCGGAGCATGAGCTTTGAAAATATAATCCATAAATACGAACGTGTCCTTATTGTTTTTATTGAGTTATATGAAAATATCTCTTGCTTATAAGAATTAATGAGTCTTTGACATGAAATGATCCCATTTTTATTGAAGTCGGTCAAATATGTATCCATTTTGTAATATATGTATAACCCTTTTGAATTCGGACCTTATGGATGAATTCTGTCCAACTCATAATCGTTTACTAAGTTCTATAATTTGTAAAATATATTTTAATGTATGCATGCGGTACTGTCTACAATAAGAGTTTATTTACGCTATTTACTGCTCCAGTTTGAATAACAGTTTGAAATGTAAAACTAAGCCTACGTTAATTATTAGTTAATATAAATTTCATATATACTGTTCATTACATCATTTTATCAGTCGGTATAATTACAGAAGCTAATTCGTTTCATGACAACCTCAAATATTTCAAATGTCGAACTCGCATCAAAATGAGTATTTATGTCTGTTCGTACCATCCTTGTGTTATGATTCGATAAAATTATATCAATCAACATTCTATTTTATTCTATTCCATTCCTCAACACAATGAAAAACAAATAAAATAGCAAAAAAATCAGAAGTTATTAAGACAACTGCCAAATAATGCGGCAAATGTCACTGTACATTAAGATGATTTAAAGTTAAAACAACATTCAGTACAGAACTCAAGAAAGAAAGGTTAAACAAATTGAATGTGTTATTATCACATCACGGATAGTTATTTAAAATATCGTCAAAATGTCAAAAATAGCTTGTGCCCTGTAAAACAGACCTGGAGTAATAATATGGCAAGTCAAACCTGTGTAGTAAAAAAAAACAACCTAAAAGAAGAAACATTACTGGGGTCATAATCACACATTTAATAATTGA
Source organism: Coelogynopora nodosa (assembly GCA_034780555.1). Classification (NCBI taxonomy): domain Eukaryota; kingdom Metazoa; phylum Platyhelminthes; order Proseriata; family Coelogynoporidae; genus Coelogynopora; species Coelogynopora nodosa. The sequence continues at coordinate 20,674 of JAUZND010035447.1, forward strand.
TAATTGGAAATTATAAAAGGGGAAAAAGTGAGTGAACAATTGTGCGGGACTTTGGACAATCAGAGGCAGTTTACCGTTTTTAGTGAGCACAACATCAAGCAGAATTAACGAAGTTTGATTTTGGTAAACTACTTCACTATTACTTGTTATAATTAGACAAAAATGAATGCATATACAATATATATATTTATCTCTTCAAACGAAGACTGTTTCGTTAAAATTAATATAAATTTACACATAAGAAATAATTTAACTACGAGATACATATTTTCCACAAAATATCACTATTGATGCTCACGAAGAAAATGAAAGATATTTCTTAATTAAATAAATACCTAACTGCTCACAATTAATTAGCGAAATAATGATTTGCGTTTGCTGAAAAATATTCTTCAGTAAAAATATATTTAGGTATTCAAAGTTATTGATTGTTAAAGTCAAGTAGGAAACACTGACGACAAAACGATACTTTAATAAAACGAGGAAGGCGAACTAACTTAATTACTCACATCAAATTATTTCTCGTGTTTCGTCACAATATTTTCGCAAGTTGTGGTATCCGGATATTTGATACCTAGAAACTGGACTAACTATAAATATGATTAATTGGACAACAGCAGCAGACGAAATATTTTTTTAGAAAATAATTAACTGAATCAAATATTTGTCTAATATCAAAAATGTAATTATTTTAACAAAACAAATGGAGTAGGTAGGCTATAGGTATATATTTAATAAAATGTGAAACAAAAATCCAATAATTATTTCGAGAATGAAAGGAGTTTTGACAATTACATAACAGAAAAAGAGGCAGGTATCGATACACGAATAAAAGCTGAGTGAAGTGATTTTGGTACGATTACATTGCATACCCACATCACACACATTTACTGACGCTTTTTGATTTAAATGACAACTATCAACTGACTCATTAAATATCAGTCATACTTATAATACTACTTGGGTGACTACTCAGAGAGATAATTCGCTTCTTTTTAATCTAGCAATTAGTTAGTAAGTTTGTAATTTAACGTTTTAGGAACAACTATCCTTTAAATATCTATAAAAATATGTAGAATTAATAAAAGGTGTTTTTTTTGTCAAAATCAATCTCAGTATTTGACGCCATGTTCATATTTGATATGGTATTATTATTGTTTCACATCTACATTATTTACCAACTATTGGCATTAACTCAAAGTTTATGTCTGACGACATAGTAGGAAAAGATTAAATTTGTGGTGAACAGTAGGAGAAAGATGTAATTATCCTTTTCATTATATTTTCTACGTATTGTAATAACAATGTGATATAAAAATGCAAATAAGCTTCATTATAGATTAATAATATATGCTTTGACATGAACCAAACATTGTTAGTTCCTGTCTTAATAATAATATTATTTAAAACAATAACAAACATTGGTTAATATCATGATCTAATTGTTACTATACTTATTTCAATATATGTTATTTATTATAATGGATGATTTTAGCCTTAATCAGTGTAAACAATACAGTATGGCATATTATTAAGACAAATAAAACAAAATCATTACTGTAATTATTCACTTAAGTTATGAGTATTATTTCCCACATTTGAACACTGTAATTATTCACTTAAGTTATGAGTAATATATCCCACATTTGAACACTGTAATTATTCACTTAAGTTATGAGTATTATCTGCCACATATGATTATTTTGGTTTAAAACCTTAGTGAACTAGAAAAATCACATTTATAAGTCAAGCAAGTATATTTTGAACAATGTGATTACGGTTATTAAATAAGTGTTGTTAAATAATATAATTATCTCTATAATAGTTAATGATAATTTGGAAATGGTTTTATTTTATATTTAACATTATCGTTTCGTTCAAAATATGGAATACCTATGATATTATTCTAAGCGATATAACCGATCAAAATATAAACAACGTTTTCTTAGCTTGAAATTGCTTAACATTATACCTATAGCATGCCTTATGATGTTTTGTATATATAATTGTTCATACTGACAGTGCCACAAGATGTCGATATTGTTATCTTAATTTTCGATGATATACACTGAAGTCTCAAAATGTTGTCAATCGTGTATATATTCGTTGCACCATGATTATAATAAAGAGCAAGTATTGTAGTAAGCAAAACCTATACATTATACCCTGCAAATGTTCTTAAGTGATAAACTTTAAATATTGTCCAAAGTTTACTTAGAAAATATAAACAAAAGCAAATGGTTTGTTTTATTGTACACTAAAGCTATTTGGTATAAATTATTAAATTATAAAGACATCGTTTTTTTTTAACTGCAGCCTTTTTATTATTCATATCTAAATCTTGGATTTTTGTCATGTTTATAGCCAGCTTGTAAAGCGTCACTTTAAGATTATACATAATTAGTATCTAATTGAATTACTATGTAAAAAGTATATTATTTTATATTATAACATATAATGTTGAATTGTTCAAAAGAGGAAACGAAACTACTAAAAATTAGTGACTGAAAATAATGTATAAATATTATTTAACAAGCAATTGTTGTTTCTAATAATTAATAAATATAATTCTCTAATACTTACACTTATTTCTAACAAATAATACAATTATATACATCGATTTATAACATTTGACACAAATTGTTTGCTATGTTACATATTGATCCAAATTTTTTGAAAGGGAAATGGCTTTCGTCACTTTATATTTTTGCCTTCTAAGCATCTCTGTGATCGCAAATTGACTTCTATTGTTCGTTTCCCTTAATTGCCCATTTTTTATTTTCCCCCTATTATATAAAATAGGCTGCTACTTCCCTTCAAATGCTCCTTAATAGATTGGCATAAGAATACTGACGCCTAACACAGAGAGAGTAGTACAAATTTGCTGTATAGCATATTCACTTGATGTACTCAAAGTTGATAAAAGGTCGTTCTGTATTGTCTGCTTGACTTGATTGAGTTTTTAAACATACTTTTCCACAATGACCTCTTTCAAAAAGTTTTGAAAGACAAGCTGCATCTTTTTATAATTATCTTATTAAAGTTGATTGCCACACAGGAGTTAATTATACATCAACGATATATAATACTAACGGGTTGTGTGATAACTGATATCAATTATTTGGATAGAATGTGCGAAAATTGATAATATACATACATATACAATATATATATATCGTTTTTAATAAATATGTTATCATTATACCATTTTTAGATCAAACAATTTAAAGGCATGACATATTATTTAATAATAAAAAAATTCCAATTCACTATATATATGTCAAAGTTAAATAAAAAAAGATAACTAAATTGGCGATGTAAGTTTAATTCAATAATTTTATCAAAATAATGTATGATCGCACAAAATGAGTGACTATAACAAAAAAAATTATAAACCATGAAAAAAACATATATTACTTGAGTAATTTCAAGAAAACTGTAACATGTGGTTAATTAAACTGAGCGGTAGTGGTACATATTTGAAATTTGTATAATAGATTTACTTTTTACTATAGTTTAGTTGGACTTCAGTTTACTGTATTAAAAAAGTTCTATAAATAGTAGTAAATTGTATTAACCAAAGTAAATTTATAAACATTTAAATCATATAAAAGATTAATTTGCCATATATTAAAAACTATTTCTAAATGTAGATTTAACCATTGTAGTAAAACAATACAGTATTACTTCCGTTAACTGCTAGCAACTACCGCAAATGTTTTGGTTTATGAATGCGAAAAATACGAAATACAAAAAACAAAATTCCAAAAGTTGAGATTCAATGGTACCAAATTTTTGTTATACCTCGACTGATTACCAACTCGCTGTATACTTATTTAATATATATTGAAAAAGAACAATTAATTAATCGATTCAACTAACAGGAAACTAATAAATGTTGTAGTTAGTAAGTTAAATTCTAGACAAAAGTAGATTATAGACAAAAAAAATAGATTATATTGGCAGGAAGGTCAGGTAAATGGTTTAAAATATTCAGAAGCAAATTTTATTTTGATTGACAATAATTGAAGATATTCGTGGTTACAGTAACCAATTATGATATATCCATATACAATAGTATTAAAATAATATATAAGTTAAACCAAAACTGCTAAAATGTGTAAGTTTTTAAATATAGTCAGCGAATGCTATTATCAATAACATGAAACATTATGAACAGAAATATAGCACACTGAAATTTACTAATTTTAAATATAAAGTTATCAGTATAAATTAAAACATTTAAATGCAGATCAGTAAATCAGACGAAAAAGTTATCCATATGCAATTTTAAAATTTATTTAAAGTTTATTAGCTATCCTCCAGATTGCGATGATACATGAATAAAATTCCTTCGGTATATTGCATCTGTTGAAATGTTCGTTGAATAGATTGTCGGATTGCAAACTGTAGTTTGTGGCTAATCATTTTGATATAAAATTTTGACCATAATTTTGTAGACATGGTGTTTTCTATGACGTAATGGAATTTATCCAAATATGTAAGTGTTTAAATTACATAGTATAAGTGAACTACGACAAAGTTAAGTGTCTATGTTAAGTATATTGTTTTTATTCATTGATCTAAGGGTTATTAAAACAGGTGAAGTCTGGTTTTATTATACTGTTTTGTTTAGTTATAGTATGAGGTTCGGAATTTATTATTATGATTACGTTCATAATGTGTCCAATCGAGAGCAGTATTTGGTCGAATTGAGTATTATGTTTTCTTTGTCGTCATTGTAGGTTTAACGGACGAAAATTGATGTTAATATTTGATTTCGAAGACATAGCCGATTTCTAATGACGGAAAAGATCTAGTCGTAACTTATTATTTGTAGAAGTTGTATGTTGGTCCTCCGTTGTTTTGTAAAAGAATACTAAAGTCTAAGAGGCTAGACTTACTTCTTAAGAACAGAATTCCAAATTTTAATATAAATTTTAATGGTAATACTTCCTTAGTTGAGTGTTTTAAATATCTCTTCTGTTACGTTAGTTATTGATATAAATGTAACGTTTGAGTAATTTTGATATTTAAGTCTAATCTTTTGTCATTGTGTATAGTGCATCAGATTCCAGTGTCCAACAATAAAATGGCGAATATACAAGAAGGAAACACTGGCTTTCATTGCAAGTTTTGACCTCTGTCTGTAAATGCAGTGTCTACCAAACTGAAATTGAAATTGAAACGAAATTGATAGAATCTATACAGCTAGTTGCACCTCGACTGACGACAATAAAAAGCATCGTTCTCAATTCAAACTACTACTCCTTTTCAATGGATAGCATATATGAACGCAATTAACACAATAAAAACCAAACATCATAATTCAAAAAGACTAAAGTATAATAAGCTATAGTATATATATCGTATATTCAACTATTTTAACTTGACTTACATTAATGATGACATACAAGTCATCATTTTGTATTGGAGGAACTATCCGTAAACTACATTCTGGAATGTGAGAACATTTTCTAACAAAAAACGGTTCAATCAACAAACGTTAGAATTGCAAGAGTGAATTTTATTCATTGATCATCGGAGTCCAACTATTTATAATCTGTGATTTAAAGAACCAATATTGGTCAAAGAAAATAGGCCCAAAATAATTTTTTTAAATAAATGTAAAAAACTTTCTGTTATGATTTACTCATCTACAAAAACGTTATGATAAATATTTATAAATTAATATGTATAATATTTAAATATTGGTATGCAAATGTTTTTTATTTACTAAAGTTATATATTATTGATAATACCGTTGATTGATATTTATAATATGCTGCTAAAAGAGAACCATTTTTTATCTTGCGAATGAAATACATGTTATAACTAATATATATTTGAAGAAATTGTAAGTTTAATTAAATGTCAACTATCCCTTATTTTTGTAATCGTTTAATATGTTGTATATTTAATCGTTTTATATTTTCTGAAACATTACATTTTAAATAGTTTCAGGATAGTTAATCAAACAAATATGTTATTAATTAGGCAGCTTTAACAATTTCTGCTATTTACAAAATATAAATGTAACGGAAGAAAATGCAAACACTATACAGACAGAGGCTCAGCTAATAAGGGTAAAGTTTCACTCGTTCCACAAATCAAAAATGAGTTTTCTCGATTGCAAAAATTCTACTCTCCCTCTAATATCAAATGACTTCAAAACTTAGAAGAAAATATATAAATGATTCCAGTAAGTAATAATGAAAAGTTGTATTGTTTGAAATAAAAGTGCATTTTTATTATTTCGTAAGGGGTCAATTAGTTTTAAGTATCCACGTTAATTACTTGAGTGTTGCATCAAAGTGTGTATTGCATCAACTATATTGTTCAAATTCGAGAGTGTAGAGGGACATTATAAAGAGGTACAATTTTAACAGAAATAATATACAAAGATGTCCGATTCTCTGTTACGACCGAGCAATGCCTGGGGTGGATCAGTTGACTCCTTAGATTGTAAGGATTCACAAAACAAGTCCGGCGGTCAACAGAGTGGTGGATTTTTGACCCTTGACATCGATTTTCCCAAACCTAACTTGATACGACGAGCATTTTCATCTAAAAAAAGGCGCAAGTCCAAGGCCAATACGGACGCACTTCTTGTTCCTATGCATCCGCTGCGACCTTCGAGGTCCATAGGAAACGTTGCCCAATATGAAGAGGTAGTTCTGGATCTAAATCCGCTGAGGTATGCTTTAGTATGCTATACTATCGGTTGTTTAATTAAGCTTGAAAATATTATCTATTTATGTGTACAACAGGAACTTGCATCCCTATCAACATTTTTTTAGGGAAATCTATAATATATATATATATATATACATTATATTATATGATGTACTAGTTTGTCACTATCCATTTTTAACTTAGTATGACTGATTCGTAACGAATTCATGACCATTTGTGAGCAATTCCTACAATCAAAAAGCTACCAAATAGTATATCTATATATATTGTTATATATATAGGAACATTCGATGATGGGGGTGGGTGTTATAAGGATTCTCACTCGCTATTAAAAGGCTTCAGAAAAGATAAAATTATTGAAATACCTTCAAAAAGTCTTAAATTTTATTTTGTATAAATATAAAGTTCATTCATATACATATATAAAGTAACTTTCATTTCATATGACTTAAAGCGTGGCGAACCTAGGGTTGGGTTGTCGTTAGGCGTGACAAGTGTCCCGCGCATATTTTTTGCTATAGTCCCTGATTTTAGGATATTTTCGAGAGTCTCTCACTCTCAAACTCACACAATCAACACTTTTTCGCACACACTCAGAGCACACTCAACAATCAAATCTGTCGATTACTTCCGAGAAAATTTATTGTTTATTTTATTAAAACAATGAAAACTTTTATTGAGTTTATCTTTTGATTTACTTCTTATAGATATATATTTTAATATAACTAACTAATTTCAAAAAATATTTTTGTCAACTGTTAAAAATACCTTCTTCTATAGCTTCACATTTTAAAATCTATCCTTTGAAAATATTTGGCGCATTCCATTTTAAAAATTTACAATAAGATATTAACTACACGCACTAACAATTTTATAAAAGTCACTTTTGGGAAAGAGAACAAAATGTTAAAAAATAGATCTTTACTAAATAGTTTAAATTGGTACCATAAAAGAAAAATATATTAAAATGGGAGAAGAATAAAAATGGTTCAACATCATTAAATGTTTGTAATAATTTAATGTATCGTATTTTTCGTTGTATGCATTGTACCGCCATATAAGTTGCACCCCCTATCAATTTGATGTTTAAATAAATTAATAAATGTAGAATATATTACATTTTCCATTTACTTTTATAAAACAATTCTTACATATTTTATTATAGAGAACATTTTAATTTTTATTAATCAGTGGACAATGTAAATTAAACTAATATGCGTATTTAATATTATTATTATTATTGCTTGTATGAATGCTACCTATATTTTAACTTTTCAAGAACGTCTACATACAATACACATTTTAGACACATATACGAAATTTTCCTAAAGTGTTTGTAAAGAGCAGTTGAGAACACCTATTCAAAACAACTTGAAAATGTAACGAAACATATTATGTATTTAAAACACGTAACACGTCTTATATTGTTTAAAACGCTTGACCATAACATATATACACTTCATATTGATGCGTTATATGTGTATGTTATAAGTTTATGAGAAAACCGCAAATGTCTAAAATATTAGGAACACATTTTCTTAATATATATATATATATATATATATATTTATACTTTAAAATTTTAAAACTTGTTTTAACTGGTTTTGTCATATTTTGTGATATTGAAAAAAAAATTAAAATATTTGTTATCACAATTATTACTGCATAACACATTTTAATTTTCCAATATATATTTTTAATTTAATTTTATATTTGATATAGGTGAATTTTTTTGAAGAACTTATTTTGGATAGAATATTATTAGCAAATTATTTGCATGACATGCTAAACATCAATCAATGTAAAATTGTAAACCTAATCTGAAGAAATGCTCGTGAATATTTTCCCAACAAGAAAATTCCCATTAAAATCTTTGATCAGGTTTTATGTTTATTTTCTATATATTAACATAAAGTAACACAAAGTAAAAAACCGAATATGGAAAATGTTATGTTGAACATTTTAATAAAAAAACTTAGGACTTAAAGAGATAAAAATTATACGGATGACTAAATCAAAAAATACCTTGAAGTCTAATTTTCATATTGATAAGAGATTATATTGGATAAAATATCAATAAAGGAGAATTTTATAGAATGTCATAATATATATTATATCTACTCTTTTTCTTAACCACAATAATAATGTATAAACAAGAAGAATATGCGTGAAACGCTTTATTTGGTATGTAAATTATATGCGACACGACGTTTCGCCTTGGGCTTTATCAAGTGTGTGATAATGTAACAACAAGATTATACAAAAAGGCAGTAACAAAGGATAATACATCATAAAAATCAATAAACAAACAATTACGTAAAACGTATTAAACATTGCACCCAGAGTAAATGTAAGATAGAAGGATATAATGCACAGTACACAAACAAATGAACAATATTACCTTAAAATAGGAAGAATGTCTGTGCCGATGTAGCCGTTTATAATTTAATGTTTGAGAGAAGAAATATAAATTGCCTCAAGAGTAAGTCTATTACCAAAATGGTTAGAGGAGGCTAATATTTTCCAGGTAACATCTACGTTACAAGTATTGCCGTGAGTTTTCAAATGAATAAAAACAGAAAAATTAATTACAGATAGATGTTCATTTATTCTACTCCGAATGGTACGGCCAGTTTGTCCTACGTGGACTTTATTACACACAAGTTGCAAACTATTAAATAGATCACACATTGTTTAAACAATTACGCAGGAAAATAGCTCTAGAGCAAGAAACACAATTAATGTTACAAAGAGGAAGTTCTCTTGGTGGGCGAAATTACCACGCTAAAGATTTTTCGGTATTTTAAACATGTCTAATTTTATCACTGAGACCAGTAGCAATGGAACAACACCGTTGTTTACTAGAGGTGAAAAGTACTTTTAAGTATAGGTAATGGGATCAGGTTAATTAGAAGTATTGGTGGAGGAATTATTGAAAGACAATTTTCTTATATAAAAGCAGCACTATAACCATTAGTTTTAAAACGTTCAAAAACTTTATTAAATGTAATTTTACACGAAGACGAGTTATGCGAAATACTGTACAAGTTTGTGACAAGATAAGACATTTTTTATTGCGAGAAATAGGAAAATAAGATAAGAAGGATAAACAAGTAACGCTATGAGTGGACAAACAATTAAAAAACAAGCTGAATACCTTTTAAAGAGACAAGGATGTCTAAAAAGAGCAAACTACTATTGGACGGTTCTTAAAATGTAAATTTAATTCAGGGATGAACATTATTCGCTAGATGTAAAAGAGATTCAAAGTTACTTGTAAAAATCAAAAAAATATCGTCAATATAATGTTTCAAGTTGGTAATATTATCGGAGCTGTTCAAAATCTGACTATCCACAAGGTCCATGAAAATAATGGCAAATGGTAGTGCAGCACAGAGCCCCATCGCAATACCACCAGTTAGTTTATGTGTAAACACAATTCCATCCAACAGTTAAGAAAGATCGTCATTTATGACCGACAAAAGCGCACAACTATTTGCCATTATTTAATACTATATTACATTTTTACTGTCTAATTTATATTTTCCCAGGTAAAATACTGCATGCAATAAAGCCAAAGCTTCAGCAGACACAACATTGTATTTTATTATTTAAGATTAGGTTATGTAAAGATTATTAAATAAGATATAAAATTATATTAAGATTAGATTAAGATATGCTATAACCACGCATATTCGCCTTTATCGTAGTCTAAAGGGCCAAAAAAAACCGTGTAATAGAGGAACATTCGATATAGGAAAACTTGACGTTTTGATGTGAAAACTCTATGTTTATCATATAAAAGTAATATATTTATGCAACACAAAAGTTAAGAATGTGTTAGATAACCTAGGTAGGTAAATTCCATCTCTATGCAACTACTGCAATGAAATGCGCTAAGTAAAATTACTAATGAAGATCCGAAACTTTGATATATAGACGAACAATTAGTGGGCCGGACAAAAAAAACCTTTATATAGGCAAACTCGATTAAAATATAAAATATAGGGGTAATTTCTACAGTATAAGTAATATTATTAAAAAATATTGACAATTATATTATATTTTTTATAAGTTTAATCTACCATTACTTTGAATATTTAGCAGAACATAACCTATACTTAATTCATTTAAAATCCACTTTGGATAAATTAGCACTGTGTAAAGCAACATAAAATATAATTAATTAACAACTTTAAATGTATTAATTCTTGTAATACCTGCATCGGTAATAACTCCTTCAATTTTTGCACATATAATAACTGCTGAAATTCCTGCACGGATACCTAATAAATTTAACTGAATACATTAAAAAAATTTGGCAACATTCTTAATGCCGAAATTTCCAGCTTCATACATTTTTTGATTACCCTATTGAAGTTTTAAAATGACCTACTTTTGGCAAAAATTAAGTTGTTTGAATGAACATAGATTTTAGTATTATATTTTACAAAACATATTGTACAGGACCGGGACGTATTAGCGGCTCTCATGAATTATTTCAAGATTACATATTTGCAAAACAAAAAGATTTTAAGCAAAATGAAACAATTTGCGTCAAATATTCGACAGATAGTTATGATGATTTTACAGGAAAAATGAAAATACTTACAAAAACTTCAAGAAACGCATTCGAGTTGAAATTTGCATATTGTGTTCTTGAACACATGAATACCTCGATATTAGATACATACAAGCTAAATAAACATAACATGTTAATTTGTTACTTTTGAACCATTTAGATGCCTTTTCATGAAAGCAAAAATGTCATACCTGGATGATCTACCCTGATTATCTGAAAGAAAGAAAAAAGAGTTGGCTAAATTGAAAATTTTCAAAATACTAATATACATTTGATATATATTATTATTATATATTTCCACTATATCAAGAAGTAGTTCAAGTATTTAAACAAAAATCAACTGAAACTGGACACGAAGGCGAAATGGTGTGGTTATTTGTCCACGGACGAGGATTTTTAGATTATGGTTCTATTTGTCCTTGCGTATACTTAAAACACAATAAAACAAGGTACTAACATTTAAAATAAATAAAATTAAAATAATAATTATTTGTTAAATAATATTTTATATTAATATTATATTATACAAATAAAATAAATAAAATACATATACGGAGTATACTATGTATATAAATAGATTTATTTTATTTGTAAATAGAACCAGAATCTAAAAATCCTCGTCAGAGGACAAATAGCCATACTGAAATAAATAATTGGTCTAAATGTCCAAATATGTGCAAAACGTAGAAATCCACCCCCGAGGCTGGCTAGGGGGGGTCAAAATATTATTAAAACAGCCAAAGGCAGGACAGGGTCAAAATAAACAATTTTCTTATCAACTAATATGACAAAAATTACATCAGATTAAACTAAAATTTTCAAACATTGACTAACTTTTGAAATTAAGTAGAATATTAGTATTTTCTGAATTATTTGGAAAACTTGGTAACGTAGGTTAGTAACATTGATGTCATGATAGATCTAGTATCAATAATTGTTATAAATTTTAAAATACTTATTGTCAATTTAAACTATCCATTATCCATATTAATATCAAATTACCATAATTAATTATTTTGAACGATGCTCAAAATTAATATTTCATAATTTATATTAAATTTCAATATATAAAACTCACACACAAACACCCAATATTTATTATTGATAATTTTCATAATAGGGATTTTTAAAGGAACATGCATAACATAAATAATATAACACACACTATGTGACTCCGGATTCATCGTCCACATCAATTCCACAACTAGCGACCAAAGATAGCGACCATTTATGCCGTATTAATCGATAAACACGATATAGAAAAAATAGGCCTATTTGAAAGTTGCACTAAATTAAAACAGTTTAAAATAAATAAACAATATTTGTACATAGTCCATAATCAGTTTAAAAATATCACATATTTTTTCAAATTCTTTTAAATCATTTAATTCTTTAATGTACGTAAAACTCTTATTCTATTTTAAAATTTATTTTAAAGTGTAAAAAAAAGTTAATCTATATTTACATTATTTTGGTGCATTGATCCATTTCGTTTATTACATTAAATGTAAACTATCCATTAATAATAATTTAATTTCCAAAATATCGGGCTCTTGCAACTATTGAACCTCTCGAACCCTAACATTATCTTATGGATCACGCATTCGACTATTTCTCTTTCTATGAGTCGATAAAAATGACTTATATCCTCAACATTCAACGTCGGATAAAACGCTTTTAATTTGTTATTCCCATGTTAATTTGTTCCATTAGTACAACTCAGCTTGCATGGTTTAGTTAATTAAAAATAAAGTAGGGTACAGTCTATTAATCAACAAAGGTAAAAACTATTTTCAAGAAAATTTTCAGCTGAAATGAAATATAAACATGTTTGATGTAAAAACTAGTGACATGTTTTGTGTTAAAATCATGTTGTATAATTTACAATATTTAACGAAACATAGTTTGTTATGTTACAATATAATTCATGTATCTATTTATATCTCCCGTTCATAAGAGTTGGTATTATCGTCAGTCAAGTTATTTTATGTATATTTAAAAACATTAGAAATATTACTTTTGATTAAAATTAATGTTTGTTTGATTAATTAATTTTACTTGAATATATTGAAAATGCTCCTTTAAATTGGTTGTAAATTTTATAATAGTTAAGTTCAATATCGCATTGAATAATTCAAAATAAATCAAATAACGCTACACATGAAAATATATTTGTGATCAATTACAACTCTGACTACATTATATTATAACTTAATTACATATTTTAAGATTATTACTAATTTTAAGTTATTGATTTTTAATTTTAAGTTATTGATTTATAATTTTAATATGTAATTATTTTTATACATTTAAAAATATATGTATTATAACATTAATTTACTTACTTTGTTTCATTTCGATCTGTAATTATTATGTTTTAACAAAATACTGATAAACAATCTTTTAAAATGTAAAATTTTATTACAATGTGGACACTAAAAAAGTAAATCAAGATAAATTTGTTTTGTTAACGACCCGAATGTTTTCATTCCATTTCATATAGCCTACGCATGCGGTCTATACTTCGTTCATTTTCATTCCAGTGGATGATTATTATTATCCCATCTTATGGTTAAAGAGTTTTTTTAATATTCTAATTAAAGTGTCAAAATAACGTTATGCTACAATTGTCATATACAATGCCTTACATTATATCCTATTTTGACATTTTTCCGTGCTTTATTTTAAATAATCGACTGGGTATAATGTTACAGTTGAAACATCAATTTAACTCAAATTCTTATTATTTTTATATTTGAAAAAGAAAATTTCAAAACCGATTTGAGTAAAAAATTTTAAATCTTAAAATCTATACGTTACAGTGAATGAATATATATAGCATACAATAACGCATGTGGCGTGTGGAATTTAATGTTTTTTAATTAACCGTTTTTGGTAAATAGAAAAAACGTTGGCTTCAAAACAATTCTGAATGGTTAGTGTTGTATTTTTCAAACTAAAATATTTTCTATATATGTGAATATTTATGAAATTATATTTGTACTTTACAATATATTCTACTCTATTCAATGTTTTGTTCAGATGGATATTTCACGTTTATATATTTTATTCAAAGTAAATTTTAGTTTTCTGTGGATATTTTAAAGTTTTAAAGTCAAAAATTATTATTCAACTTTTTTAAAATATTTTATATAAATTTAATATATACTTCAGTTTTTTGTGATGAACATGATGCAGTTAGACAAATAATTAATTATGTATTATTTTGTATTTTTAACGAGTTTACACGAATATATAACATTTAAAACAAAACAAGTGAAACTTTATAACATATTTTATCTGATACATTTGTACAATAATTGTGAAAATGTGGACACTTATTGTTGAAAAATATTGTTATTCAGAGATATTTATAATAGAAATTGTTACACTAATCGCTTTTATTTACTTTTAAAGATCAGATAATATCCACTTATTTTTTCACTAATAATAATCTCACTAAAGTTTACCTCGATTGTTTGCTATGCAAATGTTACTGATTGTATATTTATATTAAAATATTTATAGGATATACATCTATCTTTTTCCATAGTTTTAATTATTAAACAATATTCAATAAATTGTTTCTATGTATATTAATATTATTCAAAATATATATCATAGGCAATGCTTCATTCAAATATGTTTTAAAATTTGATAAAAAATGTGTAAAGTTACATTTACATTTATCTTTATAATAATACACACTTTTATAGGTATAAGGGCGACTAAATCTATTGTTGTTGCTGGTAAAATGTTAAACCATACTTATTGCTATCCGTATCTAATCAAAGTTATTAATAGTATTATCGGACAATTTCAAAAATAATCAGCATTTGCGTTTTAACGATTTATTCAAAATATATATATTCTGTTCGCATTTTTATTGTGTTGTGATTATAATAAATACTATTATTCGTAATAATTTACCTGAATGTTTTCGTTAAGATTATTAAATAGTTTTACTTAAATAGTCTTAAATAAATGTTTTACATTATAAATGATGAACTTATATAAATGATTTACAAAGCCTGAAATCAGAATTTGGACGAGAAGTTTTACTTTAAAAATAGTTTTACTGACTGCATTACTACATGCAATATCTAAAATACTAAGCCACAGTACTTTCTAACCATTGAATATTTTGTTAATCAAAATTATTTTGTTTAATAGATCATTATTTTAAATACTGGAATAAATAAAACAGCGGTAAGATCTAATAAAACAAACAACAATTATAATAATATATAATAATATTTTGTTAATAACTTTCTGTATATATAATTTTCAAATTGATATTTATCAAGTAATGAGATCCTATGAAAATTATGTTATTATTTATTGTTTAAATAATTTCGATAGTAATCAAGGAAAATAAAGTTAATTTTAGTTATTTAGGTACTTAATTTTTATGCATTTTTATTTAAATATACTATTTTCTATGTGATTTTAAATGTACGTTTTACGACTAAGTCATTCGAATACGTAATTTTGATTTAAATTATGCAATGATTCCTTATTAGGTAGTACGAATTATAATTTCTATTATCTATAAAGTAAACCTAATGTTGTAGATTTGTTCTTTAACTTTGCTTTAGTCTTTACAACAAGTTACACACCACCATTCATTTTTTAATAACACACTAGACTAGAAGCATTACTATAGGGTGCCAAATTATTTGACCACTGGTGTTTAATCGTTTAATCTTTAAATTCAACAAATACTATTGCTTTGAAAGTGTCAGAAGTTGCATAATTTTTAACCTAATTATTTTTATTAAATATACTGCAAAACTTAATGACATAATAAATATATCATAATGAGCTGACAAAGAATTAATTATAGACTACGTCTTTGAAATTGTGGCTGTAACAAAAAGTATTTAAGCTTTAGGGATGACATTTTCATTGCTGACGTACACCCTTCCATACTTTCTGCAAACTTTTGTTTGGCGTTTACTAATAACTGTTGTAAGGTCCTATATTGTCTCAAAACACTCGAAATTACCGCGTGAAGACTTCTTTTTACTAATACAATGTATAAATTTTGTAGTGTGTACAATATTTGGTCGTGTTGGATTTCTAGATAATCCATTCTTCATAAGTATCAAGTCTTGTCAGTTAGGCTCTTATTTAATATAAACAAATTTAAAAAAAACATAATTATCAAGTTAATTAGGTAATCAAGGTAATTATACCCCTACCTGTGGTGCAACATACTTAACAAACAATAGCATCTTTGTTTCGATAAAGAAAGAAAACCACTTGAATGAGAAATATTTATTTAAAAGAAACCCAACTTTTGTACATAACAAATATAGTAAAACAGCCAGTTAAATATAGTAAGCGGAAATTATTGCAAGAGCCTACTATTCACAAAAAGAACGTACACAAGTTAAGTGGCAAAGAGTGAGAACAAGAGCGAAGAGAAAACATATAATAATGGATCAAATAATTAATTTTTAATAATAAGGTCTGTACAGAAATTCAAGTTAAGATTGAGAGCGATATTCCTGTTTTTAACATTAAAAGTTGATTCAATAATTTTTCGAATGTAAAATCCAGGTAATGTTGTATATTTGAAACATTCGAAAAATCGGTGGTACCTTATACGGTAATAGGTATTTATGTGATAAGAAATACCATTATCATATTTGTTTTCCAATATCTTACGGTGTTCTTTCAAATACACATTTCTCTACTAGTTTCACCAACATAAGAAGACAAGCAATTACTACAGCATTACATTAGATTTAATAGTGTTATTATGTTGAAAAATATTAATAGATTTATAAGAATTAAGAAAATGGTGATTAAAATTATATTTAAGAGCTGTGCAATATGGGAGAGGGATTTTATTAAAGTGGAAAAATGGGATAAGTTGAGTTTAGCAAAGGAAGATGTAGAGCAAAAAAGATTTTTATTGAACATATGGTCAGGTTAACCAATTTTGTTAACAGAATTACGTATATAACAAAATTCAAACTGAATAAAAGTGGAACTACATATTCGAATATAAACAAACATTGGGCAAAAAAATGAATATTGAATTTTTGAAAACATAAAATAATAATACATACATTTCCATTTGTATAGGTTCACCAAAAACTTTATAATAAACAAAATTTCAAAAGTGAATTTAAGAGTGCTGTGTAATGAGTTAATAAAGGAAATAAGGATAAAAAGAATTTTTAACAAAAGTACATAATCAACATACCGAAGTCAAATAGCAGGCTTCCTACAGGGATACAATGGAGGTGATTCTGTTTCGACCAGATGTAGGTGATGTAGGTGATGTCGGTGATGTAGCTAAGACGGGAGTTTCCCGTCGAAAAACCATTTTTTTAAATAAAAATATTATTAATACTAATAAAAATAATTTTAGAGGCAAGATCAATAAAATCTAAAATGTAATCGATAGAAACTGGGATAACAGGACTAATAGAAGATAATTTATGTTTTGCAAAAAATAAGGTAGGTTGTAAGGAAACAATAGTAAACTTTTCTTTGGCATCGAAAGAAATAAAGTCACCATTGCACGTACTATTTATATTATAATTAATCCAATGTCATCATTTAAAAGTGACCAGAAATTTTTGTTTTATCATTATTGCTTCGATATTTAAAGAGACGATATCACAGCAGCATTTCCAGATAAGTATTCCTCGAAACTGTTTCACAGAAAAATGCATATTATTTAAAATATATAATAATATTTTTTATTATTTTAAAAATTATACATAGTATTCTACATCTGTATAAATAGCATATTGTATATTAGTAATACTTTACTGATGTCCCACCCGGTATTTATATTTATAAATAAACTATTCACATTTACCACATTCTTCGAAGAATGTAGATAGAATATAGACATAGGTCTAGAAAGGAATATTAGGCTATGTATTATTCATATTTATTGAGACATTTTTTTGCATACCTAGGCCTATCTGTTATTTTTTATTGATTTACAAATGAAAAATGTATAACAATAGATAAAACATCGGCGCCTTACTGTAGATATAGTGTAAAACTAAGACAAAGTGACTTTGGAACGTGTATTGTTTGCTTTTAATAATTAAACATGTAAGTGACGAGTTCTTTTGAGTCAAATAACTATATAAGCAACATAAAAAACAATTGGTTATTATTTAAATAATAAGTTTATGCACGCATATATTCTCTAGATGTTGATAATTGTTTCAATAATGTTTTCTTGTACTACAATAATATTTATTATACTGGGTGTATATAACACTAGGTTTTTTTTTTTATTATCAGAAAGATTTTTTTGTAAGCACGCGTAATTTTTGCATGGTAGATTATTTCTGAATTTTCTGAATATATGTTTTATGAATTTTTTTTAAAATTTATGACAAGAACAAGGCAGGATCGCTTCCTGTTATGAATATACATTATTGGTAATTCGCAACCTCGGATCATGACGTTTAAAAAGCAATGAAGCAATGTTGATGTCGTGGATGAAGTGTTGTCATTATAACATGAAAGTATTATTAATGCAACTGTTAATAATATCCGATCATTGTAATAACATAAACAATAGAGATAAGGAAAACAATAACTTTATTATACTTATACAGATAGATAGTAAAATAGAAATACAAAAGAATTGTTAGTTGTTTGTTATTTGATATTTTACAAATAAGCCAAGATTACTGAAATATATCTATCATACAATTAATTGTTATAGAATTTTATTTATCAAATTATTAAAATACAAAATGTATTCTAAAGATGAAATAGCATACATTTTTAATTATGTCAATTATTTGTAATGCTTATACTATTTGAATAATATAGATTTCTATATACAAATATTATTTTTATACATAAACTAGGGTTAAAAATTAAATGTTGAATCAACATTGTATTGATTTTCTAAATTGCACACGTAAAAGAAACATTAACGAATTATCCAGAATAGACATTTAGATTATTAAAATAATGTAATTAGTTGAACTAGGCATCCAGAAAATAGCACATCATTTGTAATTTAAATTTGAAACAACGGTAATTTGCGATAGTGAAGCTTTAAATTGACAAGTATGATTTAATTATATATGTCCAAATTTTTAGATATTCCAATTCCACAATAATTTAAAACTGAAGATGTTTTATAATTACTTAGTAAACATCAAAACTAGTAATAGTTCCCAACATCAATAAACCAACACAAGAAAAAGTAAAATATATATTGAAACAATTATGAATATTTTGCCAATATTACAAAAAAAATCTTAGCGTAAACAATATAAATTAACTTTTATTATTATACACACGAATATTACAGCTTTATTTACTCTTACAAATAATGCTAGCTAATTGTGTATGCAGTATTAATATTCTTATATATATAAAAATGACATTTCCTTGAAGTCATCAAGAGATATCATTTTCTGTTTTTAAAAACATTAAACAGAAATATTATGTTTTTGCCCAAAATCCAATAAAATGCTGTCACCGTTTCATTTTGAATAATCTTATATAAGTCGATTTTCGTAAATCTGATAGCAAAACATTTTGAAGCATTTTATTAGATAATTTAGACATATATGTATCTATTTTTACTTTACCGTGTCTGCAAAAATGTGTACTATGTATGAACCGAATTTTATTATCTAGCATCGATATTGACACGGTCTAATATTAAATATTAAATGTGAATAGTTGACAACTGCGATTACAATTTTTGTTAGGGTTGTTTAGGTATTTAATTTAATTTTAATATCATTAAGAAATATGTTGTCAATGATTTTAATAAATCAATCGTATAATACATATATAAACCATAATAATAATTTAGTAAAGAACACATCCTGAACTTTATATACATATTTATAGTATATATATATACAAGTAAATGAAAGTAATCAATCCAATTCGATGTAAATTAATTAAATATTGATAAAAAACCAATAAAAACAATTAAAAGAATAAAAATACTAACAACACATGTTTTCAACAAATATAATTTTTTAAATAATTTTAATGATTGAGAGAACTATGAATATGAGGCTAATTTTATCCACACTTTATGCAGTATGTTAAGCTTGCATTCGCAATAAAAAAGTACTTATATTTTATCTAATTTATAGATTTGTGCAATTATTTATGAATGTATGCATACGAATTATATGAATAATTTCCATATTTTGCTTCTTATTTTTATCGGTCGATCTATATATATATACGTGATTATACATATCACAGAAAAATATGAAAATGAGGAAAAATATGTTGACTTATACAAAATACAGAGTAGAAAGATTATTAATATATCAGTGAACTTAGCATTATGAGAAATCTTAGTACAAAGATCTGAATGCAGAAAAAAATTAAGAAAATGAAAAAAGACAAAACCTCATGAGCAAATATACTACATAATATGATATTTAAATTAATTTAAAAACTGATGTAAATATTATATTTATATATGTTTAATTATAACTATGATAGTTATAAAAAAAGAGTTATAAAACATTAAATTGAACACAATGTGTTTTTAATCAGTGTATTACATCGTAAAACTGATAATAATATTGTATAATTAATTATAAATAATAATATAAGTAATATGTATATAAAATTGATTTAGAATAAAAAGATAGTTAAAATCCATTGTGCAATTTTACTAAAAGTAGATTTCTTAACAAATGGAACGAAACTTTTATTGTGGCGAAATTTGTAACTATTGGATATTGTTAGGAGAATGAGAAAAAATCCATGTGATACTTAATATGGGATTCTTCTAAACTTTCGAGCAATGTTAAACAACTTACTTAGTCAGCTAGTTTTAACATTAAACCATGATCCAGAAACCAATCTAAAAATGTATATTTAAAGAGAAAAGTGTAAAGTTTGAATTAGTCTTATTCTAAATACCGATTATATTTTTATCTAGGTCTGTTTAAAGATCATTCACCTCGTCTGTATAACAAATAACAGAAAAACTAGTAAGGATGCAGCGATATTAAAAAAAGTGTGTTCTAATATAATGGTAGTGTGAAGTTGAGAGACGAAATACTACTGAACCATATAAAAAAATATTTGAAATAAATAATGCCTCATATTTCAGTGCTCACCTCCACAGTCGCATACAGGCGCCGACCAGTATAGGAGATCAATTTTAAGAGATTGCCGCTTAGGGTCAAAGTTACCTCCACCATTGTTTAGTCACATTGTCTTCCCTTTTTTATTATAAAAATAGTGTTACACGTAGGTAGTCTTCTTTATGAGCCAGCTTGTCGCCAACTATTCTTCTGCTATTTGGATTTGACAGGCTGTCTTTTAAATCAAGAGGTTTGACTTGTCATCTTATCACTCCAGGCCTGTTTTACATAGAGTAGAAATTATGTTTGGATTGTAAACCTTTCTTAAATAAATAGTTGTGGTTTAATGATAGCTCATTCCTTTTGTTTGACTTTTCTGATCTTATTATATAGGTTTCTCTTTATTTCGATAGAATTTTATTTAAGAAATAAATTTTTACTGAAATGCTTGGCCTTTCTATGAGTAACCCAGTTGCTCCGCAAGTAGCTATTATTTATATGAATATTATTGAATCTTGGATTCTCTCCTAATTAAATTCCCCTTGTATTCAGTGGAAGCATTATATTGACGATTTTTTTTGTTATTTGTAGCTCTGATCTAAGTGCGGACTTTATTTATCTTGTGCTAACAGTATTAATGAAAATATTCAATTTACTATTTAATTGCCAAATAGTGGTTTTCTTTGTTTTTAGACTGTGAAGTATTTATTATTGACAATAAATTTCATTGTCGCTTATATAATAAACCCATACACAGTGACTGCATTACTGCATACCAGATAATATTAAGCGTGCCACTTTATTAGGTGAACTCAACAGAGCTAAACTCAGATCTTCCAAACTAGATAATAAATTGTATTCGAGGAATAAAATCGTTACTAAGTTTAAAATGAATAACTATCCCACTTCCAATGACACAATTAATAAATTTGACACTTTTCACAGAACATTCGATATACACACAACAAATGATAATGTACACAAATTTACTAATTATAATTATAATATAATTATATTACATTGTATGTCGCCTTACATTGATGAAAGCTTTAAGCGTAAGTTTAACATGGTTTTTTTCAACACACAATTACACAACAACATTAAGTTTTATTTCAAATCAGGACCATCTCTTAGAAACTTTTCTGCCACCTAAAGAAAAACCTACATGTCCCGCTTCATGTTATTTTAGTAAAACTTCGAATATTTCTAATATTTGTTTTTTAAAGAATGTTATCTATAAAGTCCTTCACTGTAATTTTTGTAATAAAGTCTACGTAGGGCAGACACATATCTATTAATAAACACTCGTCTCTCTGAACACATAAAACACTCAAATTCTGCTATTTTTAGACATTTTACTGATCTTCACAATAGCACATTCAATTTTGAATGGAGAATACTTCCTTGTAGAAATAAACAGGAGATAACGGAATCTTTATATTGTATATTACAAATTGTAAAGATGACGGACCTGATGAACGGCTGTGTAGGTTTATACACTAGCTTCATTTAACAATTGACGGTCTCTCTTTTTCTTCTTTACTCTGAGCCGCAAATCCATTTTTAAATTTTTTCATCTCCTTGTATAACTCACACTTTGTGGCTTATAGTATCTTTCACACAAAAATTGATATTATCTTATGAATAAGTTAGTGTATTTGACCTTTTTATGATCTCTGTATGGTAAGGGTATAATATATTGTCTTTTTCAATGAGTCTGATTCATTCCCCTGATGAAGCCGTAATGGCGAAACGTCGGACCACCTATTAATAAAATGTATCTAAAGAAGTTTTTTTGTTGTTGTTGTTTTTTATAATATTATACTTTTCGGATACGTTGGCTACCTCTAATATGTCTTATTATACAATGTTGTTTCTTATTTGACAATCGTTTTGCGATGTTAATAAGCAGAATAGAAAATAATTAGAAATAAATAAATTGTTAAATTTAACAAAAGTATTTTTAATATTATAAATACATTATCTATTGTATATATTTTTATGAATTCATCATTTAATTAGTTGTTACTTTTCATGTAATACATTTAAAGTATATATATATATATATATATACACATATGATTATATTGATGGTTCATTTTTAGAATTTGGTGGTACCAAGTATTATAAATTATTATTTATTTAAAAATATTAAATAAAAAAATAAAAAACGTAAACAAAACATCTAAAAACAAAATGTTTCATTTAAAAAAAATCCTCTCAAACAGAGAAAGACGCAATAATAAACATTCCGTAATTTTCTCTATAACTTATTAACACATAATGATGAAGATCCAGGGACAAAAACAAAAATAGTTTAATTAAATAAACTGACTATTCCGTTGAAATTACACCTTAGTTATATTATAGTGTCAATTTTATAAAATTTTATCAAATGATCTGTATATAATTAATTTTTGCATACTCATAAAAATGTATAATGGTTGCCGCCGAATAAACTATTTATTAAAGCAATTTCAATGTTTTGTTTTCGCCGCAAGATTATCTTGTATTATGTCATTTTTATAGATATTCAATTTTGCTGACCATGTACCGCACATCATTGATATTATTGTGTCGTTCTGTAATTTTTATCACATGTATTTTTTTTCTTCTAATTATTGTAAGTCCATAGTTCTAAGTTATTTCCCTCTTTGTTTTATCTTAGTGCTTCAACCTTGATTTAATTCTGCTTTAATCGTAATTGAATATCATATCGTTTTAGCGTGTCCTCCTTCACTTGTTTGAAAAACTACGCTAACTATCGCTTTAATCTAGGGTATGAATTCTAACTCTAACCCTTTTTTTGGATAGGGTTAATATCGATTTTCGTATATAATTCATCAATACACTTTATTATTCTTTTGATCAATGATTTTACATTGTTTAACTATGATATATGAATTCGTACGCAGAAATAGAACGAATTATTTCTTAGTCAAATATGTCTGCTGAATATCATCACATTATATGTGTATACTTTATAAAGTTTACCAGGAGAATATGTCATGATATGCGCGCAGGGTTCATTTTGGAACTGAGGTACAAGTTTAATAGTAGATAAAAAGTAAAAATCTCCACTTTTATTATACTATAAATATCTGTGATTGTTAACTAATATATTTTGAAATTAAATATAGACATATTAATTTATGATAAACATTTGATTATTATTATTATTAGTATAACTGAAAAATTTATGAAATAATCCACTAAACCGGAAAACAAAGTTCCATATAGAGATCGAAAGAGATGACATAAAAAGGTACCCATTGACATTTAATAATACAATTATTGAGGAACCAAGTGCAATTTAATTGCCCTTTAAGTCCAGAAAAATCACTTCAGTACGAACAGTGTGACTGACAGTACGAACAGTGTGACTGACAGTACGAACAGTGTGACTGGCTTCAGTACGATCAGTGTAACTGGCTTCAGTACGAACAGTGTGACTGACAGTACGAACAGTGTGATTGACAGTACGAACAGTGTGACTGACTTCAGTACGAACAGTGTGACTGACAGTGAAGTGAGAAAACCAATTCAATAATAAAACATTGGCTTTAATTAACTAAGAACCGAACTACAGAGTTAAACAGTG